>WAAG01030475.1:31066-58390 GCA_013390105.1 Tichodroma muraria
ACCCCTGACCCTCCTACTCAGCCCCCCTGAGCCCCAGCACCCCTTCCCCATCCCCCTCGACCCCCCCAGCCTCCTACCTCCCCATCAGCACTGTAGACCTTCAGTCCCTGCAAGCTGAACCTCAGAACCACTGACCTCCTCCTGGGACAGTCCTGTCCGGGGGAGATGTGGCACTGGGGGTCTGGGCTGTGCCCCCTGTGGGTGCCCCGAATATTTGGGGTCCCCTGTGTTTCCCAGCAAGGGGAGCAGTGGGAGATCCCAACCTTCAGCGCCCGCAGCTGCTCCTCCAGCTGCCCCGCTCGCTGCTGCAGGTCCAGCTCCTCCACCATGAAGGACCCCACGTACTGGGGGAGCAAAACCCCCACCCGTGTCAGCAGCAACCCCCCCCGCTGACCCCCAGGGCAACACGCCCACGCTGAGGTGGTGGCTTGGGGAGTCATGAGGGTGCAACAGTGCCCAAATCACATCTCGGGGTGTCACCCCCCCCCACCCCTGCCGTGCGTAAGTCACCTCGGCTGTCTTGGTGACAGACCGGGCTCGCTGCTGGGGCGCTGCAGGGTCCGGCCCCCGCCCATTGCCCGGCTTCTTCTTCATGGCAGCGGGCTTTGGGGGTGAAGGCTGGATCAGGATGGGGTTAAGCAACTCTGATGCCACATCTGAGTTATCCGGAGGCCTTCAGGGTGATGGTGCTGGAGCAAGCACAGGGAGCCTGGGTCCAGTCCCCCCGGTCACTGTCCCTGTAAGGAGAGAGGGGACAGACACAACCTGCCCCCACTGTCCCCTGTTTCCAAGCTGCTGAGCCCCAGGGAGGTGCTGCGGTCCCTGCGTGGAGCTCCCCAAATCCTGACGCCAATGCAGATGTCCCCAAGTCCTGGTGCAGATGTCCCCAAGTCCTGGCCCCAGTAAAATGGTCCCAACCCCAACACAAGGGTTCTAGCATCCTGACCGCACGGGTGATGTGAGGGTCCCCATATCTGTTCCTGAGCCCCTGTCAAGGGTCCCATGTCCCCATTCCCAGCAGCATGCAGGCAGTCCCCCACGTCCTGATTCCGACGGTGATGTGGGGGTCCCCAAATACCCGCCCCAAACGTGATGGATGCAGTGCCCACTTTCCATCCCCAAATGAAACCCATGCAATCCCTTCATGCCGAACATACACTCTGGACCCCAAGTGAGGTGCATGCAGTCCTGCATCCTGAACTCCAGCAAGGCCTTGGGGTCCCCCCCCACATCCTCCCCCTCCCATCCTCCATCCCATTTCCCGCCGGCCACGCAGCACCGAAACCCCCGGGGCTCTCCAGGGGTGATCCCAAAACACCAGCGACGAGGGCAGCAGATTTGGGGGTGCTCTTTGGTCCAGAGCAGCAGCGGAGGAGCGCGCCGGGCCCTTCTCCAGCCACCCAAAGGGAGCTTGTGCTCCACAGCCCTCGGCCGGGCTGAGACCGGCGCGACTCGTGTCACAGGGGCCCCGCCGCAGCCGCCTGGGTNCCCAAGCCCCGCCCCCCTTTTCCCACGCTTCACTTCTCAATGGAGCCCCCAGCCCACCGGCCACCCTGGGGGTCCCCAAGGGAGGGTTGCTGACCCCCCAAATGTAGGTGACGTGTGGCACCGGGCATCAAGCATCCCCCTCCCGCTGGATCCCCCCGGCTCACGGGCAGCTCTCGCTTGGATGACTCCGGAGAAACGCAGGTGAAAAATTCCCGCTGCTCCGGCTCTCGGCCTCCGCCGCTTGATTTTCCTCCGCCGGTGGCTCCTCCGGCTGCTCCGGCCGCGGCGCAGGGATGCTCAACCCGTGGGTGTCAGGCCCTCGGTGCCAGCCAGGCCCCGGCGAGCCCGAGCCCGCGGAGCCCACGCCGGGCACGGGGCAGGCAGCAAACTCCCATTTCCTGCCTCTGATCTGCCCGCGATGAATCACCGCAATTTTTCTCCTCGGTTCTCTCCGTTTCTTGGAAGCGACGGCGAGCAGGAACGCTCGCTCGGGATTTTGGAAAACGCGGCAGCAACTGATTTTCTCTGCGCCTTTTGCCGTCTCCTCCGGCGTGCCCAGCGGAGCAGTGATTTCTAACCCTGACACGTACACACGTGGTTGCTCGCTCACCCCTCCCTGCCCTGATGCTCAGACCCTTTTCACCCCAATTTCTACATTCCCCGTGGAGTTTTGCCCACTGCTGCCTGCTTTTGCTGGGAAAAAAAATTTAAAAGAGGGGTGGCTCTGGCCTCACTGCAGAGCAGCCGCATAACCCAGAGCCTCCCTCACACCCTCGGTGCCAGCCAAAGGAAGCTGCCCCCAATCCCATGGACGAGCTTAGCTCCTGGAATGGGATAGCAGCAGCGGGGGAGGAGATGGGGTCTAACCCTTGAAGCTGCATCCAAAAATCCCTGTCTCGTGCCCCAGCAGTCCCGAGGGTGTGAGGAAAAGGGTCCGACTGGCAGCATCCAACCCTTGGCTCACCACCACCCCCACCAGCTGCTTCACCACACTGCGAGCTGCAATGGCAGAGCTGCTCGACCATCGATAGTGGAGAAGCCGTGGAAAAAAGGGAAAAAAAATAGGACAGATGGGGCTGAAAAAACAACACAACGGAGCCCAGTCTGCCCAGGAAGCGGAGACTGGGGAAGAGCGAGCAGCAGAGCCGGCACAAACCCCCAGAAAGCGTTTGCTAAGCTGGCAATGAAGACTTTGCCAATTCAATCCCAGCCACTGCTCCTGGGAAGAAAGGATCACTCCCTTGGATTAAATACAACCAACTCTGTGACTTTTTTTTTTTTGGCTCAGTGTGCAGAAATCAGTTAATTCAAACCACAGCCAGAGTCTGGTGATGACCAAGGTTTTGGCACAACTCTTAATTCAAGGGGCTCCTGCTCAGATGTGAGAAATCTCTGTCACCTAGAGCAGTGTTTTAACAAATACCCATGAGACTGTGGTGTGGGGATGCCATTGGGAAGAGGGTGGTTGAAAAATGCCCAGCAACTGGGGTGAAGACCCCTTGTACCCATAAATATGCTAGCACTGAGAAGCTTCTCCAATTCATCTCACCACAATGCCAACAAACCCCACAGCCTCGGTTACAAGCAGCCCCAGGAATAAGCCATTAACTAATGTTTATAATTGCTTTACATCCCTGTGGATTATTCTTTGATCAGAGCTTTCACTCTGTTTTCCATCAGCTGTGATTTTTAACCTGCTGTTTGTACCCTTCTTACAGGGTTGGGAACAATTTAGGCCATTTCTATAGGGATTTTTTTAACTCCCAGTTAGAGGTAGCACAATGAGACAGCAGGTGGAAAGAATAAATTCAATGAAGCTGTTTTCTCCCTCTCTGTGTAATTCCCCTCCCCAGAGCCCTTTGCAGCAGCACGTTGGAGACTGTCAGGTCCCATTGGCATCGCTGCCCTGGGCACGGCAGCACGGGGACGTGGAGAGACTGCTCTGGAGGCAGGTGCTGCTCTGTTCAGCAGGGCAGGGGGAGAGGCTTTCAGCTGGGTTTTCCTGTCCTCACTGATCACTGACAAGGGGAGAAGCAAGAGGTTCCAACAGAGCTTTTTTTTCCTCACTCACCTTTGTCTCCAGAGAAACCAGGGAAGGAAAAGGTCAGGAGTTGGTCCAACTACAGAGCTTGGCAGTGGCTCAGGCTAAATCACGCTGGCTTTGAACAAAGATTTGCCTCTGTAGCAATCCGTGGTGACTCTATTCCCTCCTCTCTACCTTTCCAGGAGAAGCTGGGATGAGGAGAGAACGGACACAGACGGGAGGCCTGGAATCTAGTTTCATTTTATTTTAGCAAACCGCATGTTCTTCACTTATCAACATCTCTACATTAGCAATTGTATAGCTCTCCAACTTCTCTTTAAAAAAGGGTAAACAAGAGGTGACAAACTCAGGCTTTTCACCTCTTAAAAACATTTGAAAGTTGGATTCAAGAAGACTTGGATATATTTTGGTTTTAAGGTAACAGATGTGGTGTGGAAACACTAATTCAAATCACCCGCCTAACTGAGAGCTGCCCATTTTGGAGCCCCTCTGGCACCAGACCCTCAGGAGATGCCAAGGATCCGACTCAGCAGCCAGCCCTGGGCCTGTGGCTGAGGCAAGCAGCACCTCGGGGCTCAGTGCAAATGCTGTATGTACACGGCTCCCTCATGGAAGCGCCAAGGACCTCGGCATGCAGGAATCTGGGGAGGACTCCTCTGCCACGGCACCTGCTCATTAAAGAATCACATTCCCCAAATCATCCTGTTCCTGCTGTCTAAAGATATAAAGATCTTCTTTGAAGAATTGTTTTAAAAGCCAGCCCTCCCCGCCGAAACCCATGTGGAACACCATAAATGTACAGATTAGAGATGTCCTAGAAAAGTCCTAAAATTATTGCAGAAAGTAAAGATGACTCGTTTCAGGGGAGGGGCAGGCACGAGGCACAGCATCGAGATCTAATGAATGCTCGGGTTGGTTTGATTTAGTTTTCAGCTTTTCCCCATCATTTAAGAAAAAAAAAAATTTAAAAAATTAAAGAGGTGTTTAAGCATCAGAACTAAAATACAAATGCACGTTGACTTATAAAACAAGATTGTGGATTTGACCATGGGATTCCCTGACACTGGAAACATTTTACTTTTTTGCCCGGAGAGATTTCCTCATGGTGGATTTGCCCTTGGCAGAGGGTTTCACTTCCTTCCTCCCACTGGCTGCTGGTTTCTTGGAAGAGCTGCCACCAGAGGCTTTCTTGATGGCTGGGGCTGCTGGTTTGGCTTTCTTAGCAGGAGTTTTGACCTTGGGAGGGGGCTTTGCTTTGCCCCGGCGGGCGGTGGGGGTTTTCCTTGGCTTGGGTTTGGATTCTCTTCGCTTCATCGGAGGGGCCCTGCTCCGGGATTTGGGGGGTGGTCTCTTCTGCATCCTGTCAGGAAGAGACAGCACAGGAGCTCAGTGGAGGCACAAACAGTACCCAGAGCAGAGCTGCTGGCAGCAATTTGCATAAATGAGCACATCTTGGCACCCCTGTCCTTTGCCAGCATATTCCATAAGCTAAACCCTAAAGAGCAAGAGCTCCTCTGGTAGCTCTACGCTGAGCACTTCCCATCCCCACACAGCTGCCAGCGAGGCTTCCAACCCCCCTTTGTTAGGCAAATAAACATATAAATAATGACAGTGAATCAGTCAGCTGTCAGAACAATTAAAAGCCCTAAGCACTATCTCTCCTCTCTAAATGGGATTTTATTACTTAAACAACACTCATATTAAGTCCAAATTCTGAGTGAGGCAGGTCTCATATCTGGCTACAGAGCTGCAAATAATTACTTCAGGGAAGAATTTTTTAAAGGAAACAATAAATACAAAAAGCTCCATGTGAAACATCATACTTTCTAAAGCAGGAGACTAAAGGCAATACAAAGAATAAACACAGGCTCTCTCTCATCTGGAGGAGAAAAGAGGAAGGCTTCAAATTATGGAATGGGGGAGGTCAGTATCTCTGGAATAAGGAAAAATTAGAAACTTCTCCCAACACCTGTGAGCAACAGCCCTGTGGACAGGTGACCATACCAAGAGAGACACCTGTGCACTCTACAGCTGTGACAGACATTTATTTCATCCAAAGGAGCCCACTTATGTCTCATGCTGCCATACCTCTTCTTTGGTGGTGGCTCTTCCTCCTCAGACTCTTCCTCTTCAGATTCTTCTTCCTCCTCAGATTCCTCCTCTTCTTCCTCATCAGATTCCTCGGAATCCTCATCCTGCTGCTTCTCTGGATAGAGCACATCTGGGCTACAAGAGGGGTCTGGTCAGAGTGTGATTTGCTTCTAAGGAAACAGCTCCAGGGTAGGCCAGCCCTGGGTAACCCTGGCTCTCCTCTGGCACTGCAGCTTCCCCCTAAGGTTACAGTTCCAGCCTAATCCAGAAGTGCCCCCAGGAATTCTGTGATTGCAGCTGTCCCAAACCAAGGTTATTTAGTCTCTGCAATGGCAGAAACAGGACAGTCAGGGAATGCACCAGCCCTAAGCTGTCCCTTCTCCAATTCTACCCCTTGTTGCTCCTTCCCCCTGCAAACCCAGGGAGAGAAACAACAAAGGGGCAGGCTCAGACTCCAGCAGCTAAGTGGGGCTGAAGCTGTGGGGACTCCTGTGTGCAATAAAGGGAGCTTGGGAGCAGGCACTTCAATGACTGAACTGCCTGGCTCTTCCTGGGACACCAAGGCCTCAGCCGTGGGCTCCGCATGGCCCAGCACAATATCAGCTCACAGCAAGAGAAGAAAGGATGGTTTAGACTCAGAGTAGCTAATCTAGGTCATCCTCCCCGCTCCCAGCTCTCCTCCCTTAAGGAAGGAACAGCTGGGTCCTGCTCCTTAGGAGCATCCTGGCATGGAGAACACACCCCACTCCCTGCTCAGGGCAAGTTGGTTTTAGCACAGAACACGTAAATAGCCCAGCCTGCAACAGATTACCTGAGAATACTGAGCCCAGTATTCTACAGCCCTTAAAAGCTTCCCTTGCTCATGAAGTCAGCTTTCTGTTCACCCAAGTAATGTCATTACCCAGAACATGGGTGATAGTGTGGCAGTTCAGCAGTGATTAAACCCTCCACAACCTCTCTGTAAAAAGGAGGTTGGGTCGTGAACTTCAGCTCTGCTACCTGAGCTGTGCAATACCCCTGAACATCATTTTACAGACAAGCTCTTTACCTAGGATAATAAGGGAAGCAAAGCTGAAAGGTTCCACTGAAGCCCTTCCCAGAAATTTGCTCCATCCAGCCGTTCTTCTCACATTTCTGAAGGGTTCTCTTCAGTAGATGCACTTTGAAAAAGAAATCAGAGAAAGGTTGTGTTACTGTCTTAATCCTCTTGTCTGATCTTACTGCTCTCTGCTGTGCCCTCTAAAATCAGAGCTGGAGTCAGGATGGGAAATCCTCTCAGTCAATTTTCGAGCAAGATACAAGATATTGTTCCTGAGCACTTGGCAGGAGTGGCTTTAAACTCTCCAAAGGAAGGAAGTGAGAACAGTGCACATTTCTGATGTCATGCTCATGGGATGCTCCTTCATAAATCATTCAACAGCAAAATATAATTACCTCTGTCCAAATTTAACCTAGGTCTCAGGCAGTCCTCCAAAATGTGTTTTAAAACCAGCCTGTTACTCTGGTTTTGATCTCCTCATGTTGTAAATGTTGTATGTGCTGCGTCCTTCCCCATACTGTGGTTTGCTTTTTGTTTTGTTTTTTAAAGGGTAAAATATTTGATCTAGAAATACAACAAATGAACTTTTTATTCCAGTCTTTTATTCCAGACTTCTATTCCAGCCATTCCACAGTGTACTGTGTAAGAATTGAAACGCAAACTGTGCAAGTACAGGGGATCTTTGTCTCTGGCAAAGGGCTTGACTCCCTTAGTCAGTTCAGAACCATTTTCTGCTTAAATTAGAGGGGCCATTTACATATTGAGCTCCCAGGGAAAAACAAGGTTTGCTGTCAAGCACGTTCCAAAGTTTTTATGACCACAAGGCTGGTTTTACTCTGGGTGTCAAAGGCCAATAACAGCACATAAAGGATTTGACTCCAGTCAAGTCCAGTTCTGAGATGAGGCATAAACTGGGGAGGAGAGCAGAGCTCTGGCTCTGCAGTGTGTAGCCGCCTGCTCTTCACGTCTCACCAGATCTTCCTCTGGTTGCTCTCAGAACAAAGCAAAGATCNAGAAAAAAAAAAATTTAAAAAATTAAAGAGGTGTTTAAGCATCAGAACTAAAATACAAATGCACGTTGACTTATAAAACAAGATTGTGGATTTGACCATGGGATTCCCTGACACTGGAAACATTTTACTTTTTTGCCCGGAGAGATTTCCTCATGGTGGATTTGCCCTTGGCAGAGGGTTTCACTTCCTTCCTCCCACTGGCTGCTGGTTTCTTGGAAGAGCTGCCACCAGAGGCTTTCTTGATGGCTGGGGCTGCTGGTTTGGCTTTCTTAGCAGGAGTTTTGACCTTGGGAGGGGGCTTTGCTTTGCCCCGGCGGGCGGTGGGGGTTTTCCTTGGCTTGGGTTTGGATTCTCTTCGCTTCATCGGAGGGGCCCTGCTCCGGGATTTGGGGGGTGGTCTCTTCTGCATCCTGTCAGGAAGAGACAGCACAGGAGCTCAGTGGAGGCACAAACAGTACCCAGAGCAGAGCTGCTGGCAGCAATTTGCATAAATGAGCACATCTTGGCACCCCTGTCCTTTGCCAGCATATTCCATAAGCTAAACCCTAAAGAGCAAGAGCTCCTCTGGTAGCTCTACGCTGAGCACTTCCCATCCCCACACAGCTGCCAGCGAGGCTTCCAACCCCCCTTTGTTAGGCAAATAAACATATAAATAATGACAGTGAATCAGTCAGCTGTCAGAACAATTAAAAGCCCTAAGCACTATCTCTCCTCTCTAAATGGGATTTTATTACTTAAACAACACTCATATTAAGTCCAAATTCTGAGTGAGGCAGGTCTCATATCTGGCTACAGAGCTGCAAATAATTACTTCAGGGAAGAATTTTTTAAAGGAAACAATAAATACAAAAAGCTCCATGTGAAACATCATACTTTCTAAAGCAGGAGACTAAAGGCAATACAAAGAATAAACACAGGCTCTCTCTCATCTGGAGGAGAAAAGAGGAAGGCTTCAAATTATGGAATGGGGGAGGTCAGTATCTCTGGAATAAGGAAAAATTAGAAACTTCTCCCAACACCTGTGAGCAACAGCCCTGTGGACAGGTGACCATACCAAGAGAGACACCTGTGCACTCTACAGCTGTGACAGACATTTATTTCATCCAAAGGAGCCCACTTATGTCTCATGCTGCCATACCTCTTCTTTGGTGGTGGCTCTTCCTCCTCAGACTCTTCCTCTTCAGATTCTTCTTCCTCCTCAGATTCCTCCTCTTCTTCCTCATCAGATTCCTCGGAATCCTCATCCTGCTGCTTCTCTGGATAGAGCACATCTGGGCTACAAGAGGGGTCTGGTCAGAGTGTGATTTGCTTCTAAGGAAACAGCTCCAGGGTAGGCCAGCCCTGGGTAACCCTGGCTCTCCTCTGGCACTGCAGCTTCCCCCTAAGGTTACAGTTCCAGCCTAATCCAGAAGTGCCCCCAGGAATTCTGTGATTGCAGCTGTCCCAAACCAAGGTTATTTAGTCTCTGCAATGGCAGAAACAGGACAGTCAGGGAATGCACCAGCCCTAAGCTGTCCCTTCTCCAATTCTACCCCTTGTTGCTCCTTCCCCCTGCAAACCCAGGGAGAGAAACAACAAAGGGGCAGGCTCAGACTCCAGCAGCTAAGTGGGGCTGAAGCTGTGGGGACTCCTGTGTGCAATAAAGGGAGCTTGGGAGCAGGCACTTCAATGACTGAACTGCCTGGCTCTTCCTGGGACACCAAGGCCTCAGCCGTGGGCTCCGCATGGCCCAGCACAATATCAGCTCACAGCAAGAGAAGAAAGGATGGTTTAGACTCAGAGTAGCTAATCTAGGTCATCCTCCCCGCTCCCAGCTCTCCTCCCTTAAGGAAGGAACAGCTGGGTCCTGCTCCTTAGGAGCATCCTGGCATGGAGAACACACCCCACTCCCTGCTCAGGGCAAGTTGGTTTTAGCACAGAACACGTAAATAGCCCAGCCTGCAACAGATTACCTGAGAATACTGAGCCCAGTATTCTACAGCCCTTAAAAGCTTCCCTTGCTCATGAAGTCAGCTTTCTGTTCACCCAAGTAATGTCATTACCCAGAACATGGGTGATAGTGTGGCAGTTCAGCAGTGATTAAACCCTCCACAACCTCTCTGTAAAAAGGAGGTTGGGTCGTGAACTTCAGCTCTGCTACCTGAGCTGTGCAATACCCCTGAACATCATTTTACAGACAAGCTCTTTACCTAGGATAATAAGGGAAGCAAAGCTGAAAGGTTCCACTGAAGCCCTTCCCAGAAATTTGCTCCATCCAGCCGTTCTTCTCACATTTCTGAAGGGTTCTCTTCAGTAGATGCACTTTGAAAAAGAAATCAGAGAAAGGTTGTGTTACTGTCTTAATCCTCTTGTCTGATCTTACTGCTCTCTGCTGTGCCCTCTAAAATCAGAGCTGGAGTCAGGATGGGAAATCCTCTCAGTCAATTTTCGAGCAAGATACAAGATATTGTTCCTGAGCACTTGGCAGGAGTGGCTTTAAACTCTCCAAAGGAAGGAAGTGAGAACAGTGCACATTTCTGATGTCATGCTCATGGGATGCTCCTTCATAAATCATTCAACAGCAAAATATAATTACCTCTGTCCAAATTTAACCTAGGTCTCAGGCAGTCCTCCAAAATGTGTTTTAAAACCAGCCTGTTACTCTGGTTTTGATCTCCTCATGTTGTAAATGTTGTATGTGCTGCGTCCTTCCCCATACTGTGGTTTGCTTTTTGTTTTGTTTTTTAAAGGGTAAAATATTTGATCTAGAAATACAACAAATGAACTTTTTATTCCAGTCTTTTATTCCAGACTTCTATTCCAGCCATTCCACAGTGTACTGTGTAAGAATTGAAACGCAAACTGTGCAAGTACAGGGGATCTTTGTCTCTGGCAAAGGGCTTGACTCCCTTAGTCAGTTCAGAACCATTTTCTGCTTAAATTAGAGGGGCCATTTACATATTGAGCTCCCAGGGAAAAACAAGGTTTGCTGTCAAGCACGTTCCAAAGTTTTTATGACCACAAGGCTGGTTTTACTCTGGGTGTCAAAGGCCAATAA
The DNA here is from genome assembly GCA_013390105.1 of Tichodroma muraria. Taxonomy (NCBI): domain Eukaryota; kingdom Metazoa; phylum Chordata; class Aves; order Passeriformes; family Sittidae; genus Tichodroma; species Tichodroma muraria. The sequence goes on from WAAG01030475.1 coordinate 41,779, forward strand.
CAGCACATAAAGGATTTGACTCCAGTCAAGTCCAGTTCTGAGATGAGGCATAAACTGGGGAGGAGAGCAGAGCTCTGGCTCTGCAGTGTGTAGCCGCCTGCTCTTCACGTCTCACCAGATCTTCCTCTGGTTGCTCTCAGAACAAAGCAAAGATCATCAAAATTCCTTTTCTGTAACGGAAGGAGAAAGAAAACAACAGCTTGCAAACTGAGATTTCCTTATCGGCCTTGCAGGAGTGACAAGCACTGGAGGCTGGCTCAACACAGGCCCTAAGGACCAGGGTCATTTCCAATGGTCCCATAAAATAAAAACAAACCATGCGAGGGCTTAGGAAGCCTGGAAACTCTTTTCCCTTTTGCCTTTCTTGCCCCGAGATTAAGAAGTCACACTCAACATCAATTTCTAATTGGCAGAAGGCCTCAGGGCAGCTTCTTCAGCCCTGGAACCTGTGCTGTATGTCAGTAACCCTGCACCAAACAGCTGTGCTGATGCTGTGCTCCAGGTAAAGACTGTGGGATCAGCAATCTCCTCTCTGCTCCTGAGGAATGGCACCAGCTCAGTGACACCACGGGAACAAAATGATCTATGTTCAGTTTGGAACAGAGACTGCTGTGAGCTCAGCCTGTCTCAACCGACCTCCAGCAGCAACCAACTGCATTGGGACTCAGCCCAAATAAGCCATCAGAAGATCTGCTTGAAAGCCTCTGCTCAGGCAAAAGTCAAACCAGACATCAGCGTCACTCCTGGGAACAAAGACATGCCAAATCTCCCTTCCAAACAAAATACAATTGTCTTTTCTCCTTATTTGCTTGACCTTTTGAAAATCAGATGCAAAGTAAGGCCTCAAACAAATCAGTAAGAGAGGTGCTCATTAATTTTTTTTAAAAGTTCAACTACACAAGTTGAAGTTTAAGTTTTCTTAAAAAAAAACAATAGCAACTGCATTGATGCCAAGTCCCTTTCAAAGCACAGAAAGATGAAATCAACTTGGTGATTTAAGAACAATAAAGTACTAAATACTATTCCCCCTTCCTGGCTATAGACAAGAGAATTGTGCATTCTCTCAGGAACTGGCCTTTGTCTGGCTTGAAAGAGACTGATGGGAATTAAAGCCACAGAGCATCTCTGCAGCACAAAGCTGAGCAGTTGCAGCTCCCTGCAAACTCAACAGAGCAGTTTGAAGATGCTGCACAGGCACATCTGCAGCTGCAGGACTCTCTCAGCATGCAGAAGAGAAGCAGTACATGGATCAGTACTTTACCCTGGAAGTTGGAGTTGGTCCCTGGGTAATTTTCCAGGATATACTTCTTCAGCGCTGTGGTGGAGCAGGTCTTCGGTTCGTTCATGGCCGCAATAGCAGACAGGATGGCATCTTCCATCAGAGTCCCACCCAGCAGGGGCTTCTCCCCTGACTTCTTCAGCTATTTTCCAAGGAGGAAGAGAAAAGCATCAAGACAAAATTCTCCCAAACCAGGTCAGGACAAGCTCCTCTGCACCAGGTGGGTCGGCGCTCCTGCATTAGCACAGATACGTTTAATATTAAAACACTGCACAGGGAACGCTGCTCTCCCAGCTGTGGGTGGGAGGACAGGCCTCGTCAGTCAGCTGGCCTGGGGGGCTTTATCAGCAACACCTCACCCCAGCCCCCAAATACACTGCAAGGATGTGCCAGTCTAAGGGCCTATTGCTCAGGGGAGGAAAGAAAGCAAAACAAATCACATCTTCTTCCATCCCACGGACCAAATGTACCCAAGAGACTTCCGTGGCACACACATGAGTAAAAGATGTCGCAGGCATCTGAGGTACCTGCTGCACTTCCAGTGAGGGATGGAAAGGAAAGCTTACCCCACCAGCTCCCTACTGTGCTGGTGAGTCAGAGCTGAGCAGTGCATGCAGCACGCCCAGCAAGGGAACAGGGGTCTGCTCCTGAAACGGAGACCAAGAGGAGAACAGAGAGTCCTACTGCTTCATAGCTGGACAAGTGCTAAGCATGCCAGGCTGCTGAAGAAAGGGCTACCCAATGAAACCAGGGCATGGGGTGGAGTAACTGACATCCAAGGGTTGTGGTCAACGAAGATGAACCCAGTCTCTGACCTGGAATGTCCCAGATGCTCCCTTCCCTGTGATCTGCTCTAACTGGCCCTTCTCTACAGCTCTCTGCAGGGCGTTCTTCAGCAGCTGGGGTCTGAAACAAAGGAAGAGAAAGCTTTACTGACACACACTGACAGCTCCAAAAACAAACAGAGAAACAGCGCTTTGCATCGTGTGAGCAGAGCAGCACTTAGAGTGTCTGCCTACATGCAGACACTTTAAATGGAGACCTGTCAGCGAGGCTCGCTGCCCGGGCAGAACACGGCACCACGCTGGGAGCGGGCTCGCCGGCACGGCACCGCCGGCAGCTCCGGGCACACGGCCCTGGCAAGGATCCACTCACCCTGGGCAGCACATTTGGATCCGGTGGGCACTCAGTCAGCTCACAGGCAAGCAAGGGCTGACAAAACCCTGGTGGAGGTGACACGCAGGGTTTTCCTAGTTTTGCTTCCCAAGCCTCAACTCACTCCATACAGGTCAGCTTAAAGATTACTGCATATGTGTGCTGGCTAAAGCACCCAGATTCAAGGGGGATGAGACCCCCAGCAGAGGCCTTTACGTGTGAAGGAATGTGGGTGTGGTCAAGGTATGCAGAGCAGCACTGCTGGTGGTGTCAGGAACAAAGATGGGATGTGGAGGGTTGCAGGAGAAGGCGCAGCTTTTCCCCAAGCTTTGCCACAGGCCCCACAACTCGGAGCAGCACCTGGTTTCAACACCAGATTGAATCATCGTGGAGGGAGATAGAACCAGAGCAAAGCCGAGTTTCCCCAATCCTCTGCTTGCTAAAGCAGCTCCAGCACTTACCTTATATCTACTTTAAGTTTGGGGTAATACTGAGACACGTATTTCTTGATCAGGCTGTACGAAGCTTCCTTGGGCTCACACAGGCGGGTGAAGGCCAGTGGCAGCACATCCTCCAGCTTCACCTGCTGCTCTGCGCTCGGAGACGAAGTGCTTTTCTGAAACACACATACTCTTAGGCATCAGCGGGGCCTAGAACTCGGGGTTTCTGAACCAGCAATGCACATGAGCTGGACACTCAGCTGCTATAAGGCAGGTCTCTTTAACAACTTAAAATGTTTTGCAGCTTAAGAGATATACAGCAAATCCGGCTGAATTTTCATAGGAGTTTTAGGAAAACTTTACAAATACAAATTCCTGAGTATCTAACATCTTGATTTTTAATTATTTCCTTCCCCTTGCTTTAGGCGTTTTCCTCTGCCACCCTTCAATGAGACATGAGAAAAATCATAGAATCACAGATTTATTCAGTCTGGAAAAGCCTTCCAAGGTCATCGAGTCCAAACATTAACCTACCACTGACATAGTCACCACCAGACCATGTCCCCAGGTACCACATCTGCAGGTTTGTGAAGACTCCCAGGGATGGTGACTCCCTGGATCCCCTGTGCCAATGCTTTACAACCCTTTCTGTGAAGATGATGACATGCTGACACAAAACTTAAAGCTCATCAAAGACAGAACCTGTTTACACAAATCAATTTTTCCCCAAAATGAACAGCTAAACAGGAGTCTTTTTCTCTTTTTTTTTTTTTTTTAAATAACACAATAAAATCTTGACTGAAGCCAATGTTCCATTCTGAGTTTTCTTCCACCCCTTTTGTTACTATGAGAAGGGATGATCAGGGAAAAATTTGTCTGTTCTTTATACAGAAAATGTGCTGAAGTTCAGTGATTTGATGCTGAACAGCAGCTCTGCAAACAGTGCAATGGGTGAGGGAGCTGCTCCCCTGCCAGCTGAATTCATCCAAAACATTTGTTTTGCTGCAACACAGAGAAAGTAACTGGGAACAAAGACGCCCATATGCTGCAGAGAGAGGTGATGTGTCAGCAGGTATCAGCTGCCTTGCTCACACTTCCCGTGGAGCCAGTGAGCTCTGTTTAAAAAGTTCCACTGCAATTATTTTCCTCCAGGGCCCCACACCAAGTGTGTGAACATTTCCTTCAGTTTTAGGGCTTTTGGTCTCCCCAGAAGGCAAGAGATGAGCACCAAGGTGTTACCTTCACCTGTCTAATCCCAAGGGATTGGCAATTCCAGCTAACCATTTTGTAACTGCAGTGTTAGGAATGTGTTTCACACACTCAGCACAGCATGGAGTGGAGATCAGCAGTGCTGGAACCACAACTAACTGTGAAGCTCAAAAAACCATCCCACTCACATTAGTCCCCAACAACACCCACCATCAGCAGCTTTCTTCCAGAAGCCTTAGGATATTTTCTTCTTCCTCCCTCTGTCCTCACAGCCGATGGAAAAACATTCCCCTCAGTCCTAAAGATTGGAGTCTTCCCTTTATCCACATAACAGATAAAACACATAGCAGTAGCATAAAACTCTCTTCCAATACCTGAGAGGCACCTCTCTGCCTCACACAGAGGAACAGTTTCAGGGTTATTCATTTTTCTGCCTTTGAACCAAAGCCTAGGGGTTTCACGTAAACATTTTAAAACTGAGATTTTGATCATTCGATTTGGGTTTAATTCCTCATAGTAGTTTTCTGGTTCTGATACCAGTGGGATGGGTGTTTAAATTGCTGTACTTGGGGAGAAAAAGCATGGCAAGGAGGAGAACACTGAACTGAGTACACTGGGTAAGACACATGTGCTTCAGTGCAATACATTTCAGAGTGTTGTTTAAAATGATCCAGCTTACCTTTCTGTCTCTGGCTTTTGGAACAGTTTTTCCTGCATTAGACACCACCACAAAGCTCCCAGAAGCTCCCTTTCCTTTCACCTGTTCAAGAGAAAGTTAATTTCAGTCCTTAACGGAGTAACTCAGAATACTAACAACCTGAGAGGGACTCACTGACATCATGAAGCAGATTTTGAATGCAGTGTTACCCTGCAGTGGGTTTTTATGGCAGAAGCCTGATCTGAACCCAATGAAACTTCAGTAAGATGAGAAACTGCAGCCAGACATTGGGACATACTCTGCTGTCCCGACCAGGAGATCCTGGCAGATAACACAGGCATAAATTACAGTGTTAAAAGCCACACTGCTGCAGAAGTGACACTGCTGGACTCACGTGCTGCTGCAATACTGGGTGACACAACATTCAGAAATGGCCAGGAATTGCACAAAAACCAACGGTGCCAAGTATGTGACTGACACAACAGTGCTGAAAGCCTGCCAGTGTCCAACAAAGCAGAGACAGAGGTTGATGAACCTCCACAAGGGAGAACATGCTCATTCCACAGACCTTCTAATGGAGTCAAGAAATTCCGATGCAGTTCCCAGAATCACGGAATGGTTTTGGCTGGAAGGGATCTTAAAGTCCACACAGTTCAACCCCTGCCATGGGCAGGGACACCTTCCACTGTCCCAGGGTGTTCCAAGCCCTGTCCAGCCTGGCCTTGAACACTGCCAGGGATGAGGCAGCCACAGCTGCTCTAGACACCCTGTGCCAGGGCCTCCCCACCCTGACAGGGATTTCTTCCCAATATCCCATCTAACCCTGTTCCCCGGCACTCTGAAGTCATTCCCCCTTGGCTGAAGTCACTCCAGGCCCTTGGAAATAGTCCCTTTTCAGCAATGCCATTTCCAGTGCTGCTCCACAAGGCAGCTCTTACCTGCCGAATGATTCCCCTCTCCAGCTCCCTTTTCAGTGCTTGCTTCAGGAGGTATCCCCTCCTCTCCAGCTCCAGGGAAGGGTATTTGTGGATGATGTATTTCCGTATCGCAACCACTGAGGCACCGCTCTTCTGAAAGCAGGCCTGAAACAGAAACAAAACATCAGAAACCACCTACACTGGAATTATCCTGTGTGGGGTGGAAGAACAGAGATTGGACTGATGCACACAGGCCACCACAGGATGCCAGGGCTGGCCTTTTCCCCCCTGTGAATCACGTATAACACATGATTAACAAAATACTTAACTTTCCCCTTCTGAGTAGCTGAACAGCAACACAAACAACACAGAAGCAGCACAGCAGGCACGTAGCTACTACTCCCCTGCTCTGAAGCACTCACATGGAATCGCTTAAAATACAAAACAGTCACCTTTTGGCAACACTGCACAACTGATTTACTAACATTTTATCAATGCCAGACAGAGTAATCATTAAGTCAGAAAAACCTGCCAATTGTTTTTTTTTTTAAGAAGATGGAGGACTGACATCAGTAAGCTAGCAAAAACCTAAGGTGAAGTTCATCTTTGGAAGACAGATGGAAAGGCCATCTTGCAATTAAGGCTGGTGGAGTCCAGGCCTCCTCTGAAGGGAGCAATCAAGCCTTGAGGGGAGAGCAGCAGCACAGCTACAACAGCAGAGATCTCCTCTTACAACCAGGAGGGATAAAGTAAACCAAGACCACTTCGGAATGCAGGTTTACAGTATCCCCATCTGCCCTGAGTTAGAGTAAGTTAATGCTAAAAGAAAGCACATGTATCAAATAGATGGATAAATCCAGGTTAATGAAGTTAAATGTGGCTAGGAGGCACAGCAAACAAAATTATAACAGCAATCAACCAGGTTACGCCATCCTAGCTGTTCCTCATAATGTAATTAGGGAGAGAAACAAATTCTAAACAAAGAAATCAGCTGCAGGGCCCCTAATCATCCTCATGGACTCACATGTCAGCTTCATGGGCTTCCAGGCACAAGCACACCCATCTTACACACTCAGCTTCCTGCTAACACACAGCACTGTCACCTGCAGCTCAGCAAGCTGAAATTGTGTGGTTTAGGACATAAACTGAGTTAAATCCCACGTCAGTGTCCTGCTCACCTTGATGGCCTCGGTTAAAATCGCGTCCATTTTGGGCCGGGAGGTGGCTGCCATCTGGGTCTGCTTCTGTGCCCGAGCCAGCTGGCTGGCAGAGAGCGTGGCCCACGCAGGGATGGTCTTCTTCACCTTCTTCTCCTTCTCCTTCGACTGATCCTTCTCACTTAGGGAAAACACACAGCAATGGTAAGACAAAGGGCACTAAAACAAGCCAACGAGCAGCTGGACAAGAACAACAAAAAAACGCCCATAACACCTGACTTTATTTAAATTAACGTAACTTAAGGACTATTTTGATGTTTCTGTTAGTAAAAAAGAGACCTTGTATGGCTATTCAGCCTCATATACGAGAATAGCAGCCCCACTTGATCAGTAGCTTCTTCCTTAGAAGTATCTTAAGGAGAAGCATCTTAAGGAACTCATTTTCCTTTTCTCTCCCACTATCTTTTCTCTCTTTAGAGCCTGACTTCCTTCAGAGTCCTACCCAAATCCCTGAATTGAGGGCCAAGTAAGCCTTACTCCTTTTTGGTTTCTTCTGAGGACTTCGTTTCCTCCTTCCCTTCATTCTCAGGTTCCTTTGGTTGTTCTGCTTCACTGGATGCAGCAGGCAGGGTTTCAGTCTCTTGCTCCTCTCCAACAGAGGCAGATTCCTCAGAGGTGACTTCTGCATCTACAAAATGTGAAAAAGCATCAAGTTACTGTCCAAAACCAGCTTTTATTCTTTAGGGAAGTAGAGAGAAAAAAGGCCAAATTTAAGAACACACCCCGCTAATAATTTATATAAATAAATTTAATAACAAATTTATTTTCACTAACTTGAATGTGTTATTTAAAAGCAATTTAGAAGTGAAGAAAAGTACCAAAAAGAGCTTCAATGAAGGTGCAATCAGCCCTCAAATACCAGAATAACTGCAAACAACATCATGCAACATTTCATCAATTAACCACTTCCAACAATGCTCTCCTCTTAACTCCACAAGCTGCTGTTGCAGACAGGCCTAGGATTCTAAAGAAGTAGCTTTGCTTATGACCCAGTTGTTTTCAAACACAAAAGGACCTGAAGGATAATTACAGCTCCATCCCATTTTCCCAGACTTGGCAAAGCTTTAAGTGCACATGCATTGGCAGGAGCACTTGTATATCAGAAGGATCAAATCCAGTCAGAAATCAACTTACTAAGGAAATAAAAAATACATAAAAGTATATTTAGCTGAGAACAGGCTTTAGAGACTGGGCTGCCTACCAGATAAAATGCATATAAACTGAAATTCCACACTCTTTGGATAAAGAACTGCCGACCAACACTGCTCTGTGCAGCTTAAGCATTTCTGACACATTCCTGTCATGTTTTCCCATGGAGGCATTTAAAATACACAGTGAATTAAGAGTCAGTTTTGTAGGTAGTTTTTATATTTGTGACACCAAAGAGGACAAAGTCAGTGAAACCAACCGACTGTAGTAGTGAAATGACACATTCTGGGACACTGAAGCCAAGCTGCTAAGACCCACCATGTTAATATCAGGCTAGATTGCATGACACATTGTGGTAAAACATTTGTGCTCAGAAAAATAGAGAAAAAAATGGAATACTCTGTTTTTCCTTTCATTAACTCCACCTTTTGATCTCAAACCATCTTTCTGACACTACTGAAACTTTATAATTTCCTTATCCTAAAGGATGGGCAAACTTAGAAGGGACCATATTTAGCCATATTTTCATGTCTGGAGTGACACAGGGTATCAGAGACAAAACAAGTGGGTTCAGACTGAAAGTAGCATCTGCAAAACACAAATCCTGGAAAAGCCTGTGACAGGAAGCCAAACATTAATACTATTTTCATCCTGGCTGTAGGGTTTTCCAGGAGTTTCAGAGCCAGCCTACGTTTGGATATGCATTAATCCCCTCTAGAACTATGACTGTACCTGCTTTGACCTCTTCCCCTTCGGCAGGTTTGCTTTTGGGAGGAGTTTCCCGGGAAGAAGCATTCACCGAGCGACGGATTGGCATCGTGTCGTCTTCCACTTTCTACAAAAAGCACGTGAAAATCAGCACAGATGCTGGAAAGAATCTGAAAGTTTTGAAATGGGATTAAAGTAAATCAAAGCAGCACAGGTAGAGATATTTTGGTTTGGATTTTTTAGGATGTTAAAAGACAGCAGCCCTCAAACCAGCTTCTTCAAAGCATACTAGGAGAGGATAGTTCCACATTTTATGGTTATAAAAGAAATAATTTCAATTCCAAATTAAATGAGATGAGCATTTGAGGATTCTGACAGACACATCATCTCAGGGAAAGCAGGGGAGGGGAAGCAAAGTTTGTTAGACTCCCAGTCGAGTTTCCTAGAAGCAGGGGAGAAAGAGTACCGAGTAACCCTGAGCAGGACTGGAAGTCAAGGACTGATCCAAGGGCAAGCTTGGAGAAAGGGCCAGCCCCTACCTCACTTAACTTGTCCGTGTGGATCAGCTGAGCTCCCGTTAAGAGTGGAAGCGCCTTATGATGCACGGGTTCAGCTTCAGACAGATCAGTCGACATTTAAATTAATTTCTAGCCCCAAGTGCAGGTAACTGTGGAGCCCCAGGTTTTAACCCCAAGGACTTTTTCCTAATGGTTTTCACAGTGCAGTGAGGAGTCAACCTAAAGTACAGAAAAGATGTGGTGTGAAAATTAACAAAACAAAAACATCTATGTCCACGTTTCTATCAAATTAAAGATTAAAAAGAAAAGGAAAAATGACTTACAGCTCATGATTAACACAACTGACAAGCAACACTTGCATTCAACAAAGGTGCTAAAACATGTATGCAAACTGGAGAGCTATGGGTGGAGCAGAAATGGGAAAGGTCCAAGCCAGACCTGCTCCATTAGAAGATGGCTGAAAGACAAAAAGGCTCTTTAAGTTAAGGGCAGGCATTGATGAGAAGCAGCCATTGCACAGTGTCCTGAGTGAGGGAACCGGTCACTCAGTGAGCTTGGGTAAAAGCAGGAGCTGGCACATGCAGCTGAGGAATTACACCATTACATCTGTCAGGCAGAAGATACAAGCATCGGGAAACCAAGCCATGCCCTCCACAACTAAACCCCATGCAGTTTAAAGAAACAAAGGAATCTTTTGACAAAAAAATGACAATCAGAAGAGCAGTCTCCATGCCTTCTACCAGAAAACATAAGCTTGCCAAAGCTCTCCAAACACATGCACTGTCATGGATAACAAATGGGTTAAGCTTAGTTTAACCCTCATCAAGTCTCACCCACTACTACTGTTATGCTTTTACAGCCTTTCTTACCTGCTGCCCATCTGCCTGCACTGGCCTCTCCTAAGAAGAGGGGCTCCACTAATTCCATCACAAAACCAAGATTCATTGACTCCCTCACTTCCTCTCAGCATCCCCTTTAAAAACCTCAGAAGCAAAGCCTCATCCCCAGCCAGCCACGGCTGGACCTGTCCCAATTGCACCCAAAGATCAAGTTCCAGCCTGGCCTCCTCCCTTCCTGACAGATAAACAGCCAAATGCCCCATTTTCACCTACTCTGGCTGTCTCCTTCTGCTCAGAAGGCAGGCACTTACCATAAACTTTCTCTTGCATTAGGTATTTCTCCAGCCTGGGTGTTTTCCTCTTGACCAGACCCAGCATCACTCCCACCCCTGTTTTCAAGCTGACTTTCACCACAGTTTCAGCACTGCTCTCCTCACTGCATGGGTGGATGCTCTGTACCACACCAAAACCATTTCTTGCCCAAAACCACAGTCCTGTCATTCCTCAGCAGTGGGGATCCCTAATCAGTCAGAGGCACTTCTGACAGGAACTGAGCAGCCACTCTGAAAACTCACAGGGAACTGGCCCTGCCTCACTACTGGGGAAAGCAAAGCCCAAGGGCACTGGATGTTTTCTTCTGAGGCAAAACAGAAAGATCAAAACATGCCAAAACAAAACAAAAAGATGAGATGAATGAAGCTTTCTTATGAAATGTCAGGATATGAAAATGTACTAATTGCCAACTAGAATATACAGAATATAGCACAACACTTAAAAAAAAAAAAAAAAGGCCTATTTTAAGGGACCTTCTTTCCTCAAGTGTGGAAAGTGAAGGGGAAAAAAACCTGAAAAGTTTCACCAGGCTTCAGCTCAATGTCCAGTGTTTTTTCTAGCAAGCAGAGCCTAAAGCCCTTTAAGAAAATGCCAGAATTTTGAAGTGATTCCTAAAATAACTAACTACAGATTCCCTGTCAGGGAAATCTGTTAGGGGCTACAAAAGGCACATTCCCTGGGACTAAACACACACACAAGCCACACTGTGGCTGACACGGTCCTGGGGTTTGATTATTTCTAAACTGTATGACCTGCATGACACATGCATGAAAACAGTACTCCCAGCTTTGACTTAAAATCCCCCAAGTTCTGAAAACCCTTTTGTTTAGATCAGTGTATAAAGCACTGGAGTCCTTTTGCTCTCAAGAGTACAACTTAGCACAATTCCTCGCTTCGGTGCCTACAATACACGCGAACAAGCTGGTATCCAGCAGAAATTCAGACTTGCTGGTTCCCTCCACATCCCCAGGCATGGATCATCTCCTGCTCAAAAGGCCCAGGGAATCAAAGGGGCAGGAGGACGATGTCCCCCAACTGCAAAGTCCTGATCTCCAGGGGCAAGGTCAGAAGCCTCACCTCGTGAGAGCATCCTCGCATGGACTGTGCCTGCTCAGCCCGTATGTTTCCATGGGGACCTCAAAAGTGGTTTTCTGCACTGAGTGTGAGATATCAACCACAAACAGGCCTGAATGTAGTTCCTCAAAAAGATAAAGCAAAAAAGAAAGCTTTGCAACAACAATGCAGAAAACCTCATTCCCCTCTCCAAATGAAACAGATCCGTGTAAAGGGGAAATCAAGTCACCCAAACTGTCTCCTGGACATGCTACTTCAAAAGACAACTTTAAACGGGAGCCACAGCTACAATCACAGCCATCACTCAACACAAAAATGAAAGTAACAACTGGGTTTTGCATTTACACAAACGTCAAACAAATGTTGTGCCTTGAAAGGGGTAGAGGCCACCAGCTGAGGATGCAGTTTTCAAGGTGGTTGGGTGATTTTAATGAACATTTAAACCAGACCAACTGTCAGAAAAATATAATCACATCAGCAGTGAAAACAACACCAGGATTCTAAACTTCACCAAAGTACACAAAGTCGCTCCTCAGAGTTACACCCCTTTTTCTACAGGAAAACTGCCGGTTCACAGGCCCCCAGACTATCATGAAGTAGTTACTCCAAAGCAGCTAATCCAGCAAAGAGCTGATAACCCCCAAAACTCCTGGATTTCTAGATGAGCAGGTATGTGTCCACTATCCCAGCTCAGGGAGTAGCTGCTAATGGAAGATCCAAAAGTACAGAGAGTTTTTCAGGAACTACTTTGAACCACCTATACCAATTTCCTCCTGAACTATCACATCATCAGGAATAAATAAAGGGAGGCTTCAGGTGAGACACATATTTGATAATATTTCCAAAGTGTGGAGTCCCTCCACTAATGTAAGAGACACAAGAATGTTAAAAAAAAAAAAAAAAATTAGCCGAGTTCTTGAATTTCTGCTGGCTGTAAGATTTTTCAACTTATCTCAGCCTTCAATCTCCTTTGAGAGAAAATGCTTCAGGATAAATTAGGCTTTGAATGTGGCAATCCAAGTGTCAGGCTGGCAGAAACTTCAGCTCACAGGGACTCAGGGTAGGGTGAGCAGGCTGAAAACAAATATGCAATGGAAAAATGAGGAAGTATATCCAATCCTGGGCCAGTGGGGTGTTCCCTTACTGTCACACGACACCTAGGGGTGATTGATGTACTTAGATGTGACTGGGTACAAAGTACACAACACCAGCCTAGAAATGAGGTCAAAAAGGGCGAAAAAAAGGTTTTATCCACTTGCAGGTCAAAAGGCAGGGTGTCAAGGGGGACAAATCCAACAACCTGACAAGAGATGCAAGCAAGAACAGCTGCTTGTTATCAGAAAGCCTTAAAAAGCAGAGTAAAACAGTTAAAAAACCAGGCTATTGATTATTGACAATTATTTACTACTCCATAATGCACAAGAGTATTTAAATCACTTGGAAACTTCAGAAAAAAGCACAGGAATTTTTAATACTTCTGCAAATACAAATATGCCAAAACTCATCATCTTCTAAATTGCAAGCTGCACAACTCTTTCAAGCTCTGTTCCCCTGAAATCCTCAAAGCTGTTCCCTAAATACCCAGCCCAGGTAGCAGATACTTTGTCAAACCCCCAGTATCTACGTGGTCACAGGACATCAGCCATCAACATCTCGGATACAAATGTGTCCGTCAGAGCTCTCAGCTGGTGCTGTCACTGCCTGCGCAATGAGGCGCTCCAGCACGCTGCCTTTGGCTTTCCCAGCTCATGGAGCTGCCTGCGGTCTTGGCTAGGTCAGCCCAGGGGTACTTAGCCATTTAAACGAGCCTGAAGTCCTGCAGATTAATAAAATATGCTATTGAATAAAGAATACAAATTTAGTTCCAACTTCTGATCCTTATTTGTCAACCCACTTGGAGACTCCCTCGCATGTGGCTGAGCACAGCTGGCATTCCCATCACTCCTGCTGCATCCAACAAGTTTTGTGCGGGTCCTTAGGGCCACCACTTCCCAGGAGGTGTCCCAGCTCCCTGGAATTTCCCCCCACTCAGCTCCAAGGCCTGCGGTGGAGGCTCCCAGGGCTCTGTTCCAGGCTACCTGAGCCGCACGCTGCAGCTGCCTGGAGCAGCTTGTTTCAATTAACCGGGAGCAGAGCGCTTCCCAGAGCTCCCCACTTGCCAGGCAGCACATTCCTCAGCCTGGCTGTTTTAGTGTCCATTTCCATCCACCCCTTCCCTGGATGGGGTTATGAGGGAACAGCAAGCCCCATGTATTTTAGGGTCCAGGGGAGCACAGCAAAAATCCTTCACACTTCTAGGATCCAGCTACAGGAATTCCTACACTCAGAGATCCAAAGGAGGGATTTTTAAGCCTGAAAATATATTTTAATTTGAAAACACTTTCATTCAGCACTGAATTTGAGCCTCTGACTCCAAATGCCACGAATGCAACCCAACCTACACCTTGCCTGTCCCGATTTTTACAGAGCACAGCCAAAATTAAAACCTGCCCTTCTCACACACAGATGCTGCTTTCACTGAGGGGAAAAAAAAAAAATAAAAAAAATAAAAAAAAAAGAAAAAAAAAAAGAACATTTAAAAAAAAGAAAAAGAGGCACATTACTAGACTGAGACTGATGCTCCCACTCAGGGCTGAGCTCAGCACTTGTCCCTGTTACAAACCAACACCAGCAACCTCAAGCCAGCTCAATCCCCATATCTGCTTATTAAAACCACCCATGCCTCACCTCCACTGTTCTCCACACGAAGAACACCAGCTCACCAGAAAACCACCACAGGTTTCTGATTCTTTCTCCACCAATCTCTGACCTGCACAGAAAGCATTAAGAACAGATCGTTTCTGTTGCCTGAATTATTTTCCATTCCTACACCCAGGAGTTTTTTCTCATGTCCCCAGACTGCCACAGTCAGCAAGCAACTTAAACTACACCACCATCATACCTCAAACTCACAGAAACTTCAGCCAAGGGATTAATATGAAACAGAATTTCTGCCTGCACGGCTGTCTCAAAATAATCCATCTCCACACTGATGCTCAGAAGCTCTGAGGAACAACAGTTTTGGCTAGGATAGCCCTTCATCCAAATTCTTCACACTCTGTCTATGCCACATGGCCACTGAGGGATGGAATCACCCCCAGCAGAGTGCACAGGGTTCAGCTTTAAGTTTAAAACAAGGTCAGGTCACAAAGTTAAAACAACTTCAACATGAAAATCCCCTGCTGAAAATTTTCATAGCCTTGGATAAAATATCTTAATTCAGAATGAATAATGAATTTTGACAAACTGCTGACACCTGGATGAAAATTTAGCCTGCAAGTGTTACATACCAGGGTTTGAACCCTTTATAGGCCATCTCCTCCTTGCCTAGGTAGATTAAATTTAAAATCAGTGTGTAAACCCTCCTCCCAGCTACTACTTATTCAGCTATCATTTATTATTCTACAGACAAAACTATACATGCAAAAAGCCATTATCCCATTGCAGTCTGTAAGAAATCTACCCACACCTCCCATTATAGTCCATCAATGTAACACTTTTATTCCCTCTCACAGAAGTTGAAACACTCAGAGGACCCCAGGTCGCTTGTAACAAAATACTGCCAATAGATTTACATGTCACTTTCTGCTGAAAGGGAAAAAAACACAGGAAAAGATATTCTGAAGACAAAAACAATTCAAGGAGCTTCTGCCAGACGAATGTACATGATGAATTAAGAAGATCATTAATTAGCAAGCTCACACAGATAAAGAGAGAAAGCTCCAAAAGCCACTTTTTCCCCGAGGTATTTATTCCAGGTTCTTCCCTCCCAAAAGGAATTGTGTTTTGTTTTGGCATTTTTTTCTCTCTACTCATTCCTGATTTTTAAAGATCTCCCACTCTGTCCAACAATTTTTTGAAGTCTCACCTGAGGAAGGTCTGTGCCCTCCTGCCCAGTCCATCAAACACCTTCACTCTTGAATTAAACCCACCTCCCTGTCCTCTCCCTGCTCTCATGGAGAAGGGACACTGTTTACAAACACAAGCACTTCAGAACCTTTCCCGCCTCAATGGGAGCTGCTTGCCAAAGACTGCTGGCCAACTCTTCCTTGAAGATGCTAAAAATACTATTTATGGTCAAAGAAAACAAAAGTCACGTGCTGGGAAATCAGAGTGCAACACTTACTCAATAGTTAGATAAGAACTGGGAAGTGACACACTTGCTAACCCAGAAATAATTCAAGTAGGGCTCCTAAGAAGTGAGAAACACCCGAGTATCTGAGAAATACCCCAGTTATAAACAAACTATCCAAACTATCAGTCTCTGCTACACTGTATAAAGGAGCGAACACACCCACAATCCCACATTATCCAACTTTTACTGGGCAGCGCAGGCTGGACAATTCTCCAGTGATTTGCAGACATCGGTTAGTGGGAAAACAGTTAAAATACACGTGGGAAGGATTTGTTCTGAAAAGCGTTCCTGGTCTGGAACTGTCCTCAGGTGGAGCAGGTAAGGTGATGGGGCCCTCTGGCCTGCCAAGAGCCAGCCCAGAAGCTGCTCCTTCTCTCCTTAAATCTTGGCGAATTTTACCCAAAAACACCCCACAGTCTAGAGCGGCAAGGATAACGATACAGGAACGGAAGCCTGCCTGGAACAGCCCCATTCCAGACTGGAATTTAACAGCCTTCTCTATAGAGCACTACGGGGAGGAGGGTGATTAACATTCCTTAAGCGGGCTGTGAGCACCTGGGCGCGGGGAGGCACTCGGAGGTGCCGGGGAGCCTCGCACGCAGGTCCGTATCCATCGCTATCAGCGCCGAGGGCCATTAGGGACCTCGTTTAGGAAGCGGAGCCACACCGGAGCCAGACAGGTTCCCCTCGAGTGGCGGCACCCCTCGGGCGCTGAGGAAGTGAGTTAGTGCAGCGAAAACCCAAACAACCGCACAGCCAAGCAGCCGAAAGGCGGCAAGGCCCCGGCGGGAGCCAAGGAGCTCCCTCGAGTTTTATAAATAGCGATTATTTATTGTGTCGCGGCCCTGTCAGCCCCTTCCGCCGCTGACCTTCCCCGGGGCTCGCCCGGTGTCGGCGGGGCGGGAGCGGCGTGTTTGAGCCCCGCAGCTCCTTTGTGAGGGC
>WAAG01030495.1:0-15427 GCA_013390105.1 Tichodroma muraria
CAAACAAGATGAGAGAATGTAAAGGATCCAAGGATCTAGGGATAAGAAAGTCTGCTTGGACCCCCAAACCAGCCAAAACTAACCTTGAGGCTTGAACTGCAGCCAGAAGACCAGCAGGCATGTGTGAGAAGACAAAGGTGAAAAGTTAGAAGGTTCAGATGCGGTAAAGATGTTGGAAGACTTCACCAACGACCCCCGACGCCCCCCCCGCCCCCCGAACTGGGGAGGCGCAAGTGCAGAAAAAACTTTAAGCCCATTTGAATACGAAGCGAGGCTAGGCGGGGCTAGGAAATGAGTATGCACGAAACTCAATGCGTATTTATCTATTTATCTCACTTCAGGAGGTAAACAGAGCGGTAGTTCTGAGTCTCGCGGCACGTTTTTGTAGAGAAAGCCCAGGTGTCGCCGGCGCTGCAATAAGTACATACCTGCGCTATAACTCTCATTAGCTGCAGTCCTTTCCCGCCTTTCCCTGGGGGGCCCGGGAGCGGGCGTGGAATGCGGAAAGCGTGCGGAGGGTGCAGCTGAGCGCTCCAGCCACGGAGGCCCCGGCCAACATCCCGACGCAAATCCTCTGGGACACGGGCAGGGAGCAGAGCAGGGGCCTGCAGGTGGCCGCGCAGCGCTCGTGGGCCACGGTGGCCAGCACGTTGCACTCGGTGGTGGCCCAGGTGGTGAAGGAGAAGAGCCGGATGACGCATCTCACCAAGGAAATCGCCTTCTTCTCCACCAAAAAATCCCTCAGGCTCCGGAGGATGGTGGCGGAGGAGCAGCAGATGTCCAGCAGGGACAGGCGGCTCAGGAGGAAGGACGTGGCGCTGTGGAGGCGCGGATCCGTCCGGATCAACACTGTGACTCCCAGATTTCCTGGGAGAGTGACCACGTGGAGGGCAAGGAGCAGGACAAAAAATATCACCTGCAGGTCTGCTTGGGTGGTGAAGCCCAGGAGAATAAATTCAGATGCAAACGTCTCATTTTCTCCAGCCGTACTGAACATTTTATATATGCAGCTCAGCTGCTTTCTGTCTCTAGATTGAAGTGTTTTAACGCACATAAATCTGTCAATAATGATAAAAATGTTAATTTTTGTAAAACAGTTACAAAACCTTCTGTCAATAAAAGGTAGATCCTCCTTGAAAGAGAAAAACCACGGGTTCCTGGCACCAATATATCCCTGTTCAGACAACATATTTGGAAGCAGGGGCATATTTAAGCCATTAAAAAGGGAAACACCATACCAAAATAAATAAAACATATTTATTTATTTTGGTAGGTTGCAAGGCTTCCTCCTGGTTCTTCTGAATCCACTTACACATGGAATTCTATGATTTTCCTGATAACTCCTGGGGAAATGAAATTATTTCTCATCTTTTGATCATTCCCTATCCAGCCTGAGCACTTGAGGAATAAATACCTGCTCCCCATGTCCAAGGAAGAGATTTTCTAGGTGAAAGCATTGGGAAGTGGGACTTCCCTTAGTGTATTTTTTCCTGGTGTAGGAATAAGAGCCAGGATTTGTCTTACCTCACTTTGCTTTAGATGTGATGCTTGATTTGGAGGTAGAAGATAAATTCATGTTCCATCTTGCTGTTCACCAGGGAGAGATCAGCAGCCCCTAAAACCCCTAAAACTCTATGACAGATAGAACAAATAAACACAGATTTTTCTCCTGGATAATCATGGCTTGACGGAGTTACACCGGAGAGTAAACCAAGAGTAGGCACTGCTGGCTCCCGACTAATGGATCCAAACCTGGAAATCCTCATTATTGCATGATTGCTTGAGTTCACTCCAGAACCCGACATCTCCTTTCAGGTATTCCATGGTCTCCTGCAGTTATTAAGGAAGATTTAGAACTGCTTTTCATTACCCTCATGAAGATGACAGGTGTTAAAAATAAGGAAAACCAAACATTTTTGGAGCTGAATTTCCCCCTAGAGGCAGAATGCACCTGCTGCCATCAGAGAATTGACCACAATCTCTTGCTTAACTAAAGTCCAGCCTCACTTTTCCTTACTCAACCAACCAGCTTTACTTTGTGAGATGGATTGGGCATCTGGAATGGAAATAAATTCA
Source organism: Tichodroma muraria (assembly GCA_013390105.1). Taxonomy (NCBI): domain Eukaryota; kingdom Metazoa; phylum Chordata; class Aves; order Passeriformes; family Sittidae; genus Tichodroma; species Tichodroma muraria. Next base: position 2,077 of record WAAG01030495.1, read on the forward strand.
GTTAAAACCCATGGGTTATATTTTATTCCTGCTGAGAAGCAGGTGGTTGGTGTGAAATAACTAATGGAGTATTCGTCCTTGTGCTCCTGTGGTATCTCCATTGTGGCTCCCAAATTCCATAAAATCTTCGGGCAAAGCAGTAGAAGAGCTTCCAAGGAGCTGCCCTAAGATTCATCAAGATCACCCCATCCCACCTGGCATTAAACACTTCCAGGGATGGGGCAGCCACAGCTTCTCTGGGCAACCTGTGCCAGCGCCTCACCACCCTCCTAGGGAAGGATTTATTCCCAATATTCCATCTAAACCTACCTGAAGGTGGAGTTTTGTTCCTCTTTGCTCCCAGGTCCAGCTGAAGCAGCTTTTGTACTTCCAGCTGCTCCCAGCTTCAGCTGAAGAGATGCACCAGGGCTTCTCCCATCTGCCACCCGCATTTCCAGAGCTTTGCCCTGCACAGGATTCACAGAGCCAGGGACCAAACAAGTCAGGGAATAACATGTTGCCTTCCAGGGAGCTGTCACAGCAAGCGAGGGGCAGCCAAGCCCTGAGGGGTCCTCAGTTCCTCCACTGCCAAGTCAAGATATGATGATTTAAAAATTAACAACAGCAGAAGGCGTTGTTTGAAAAATAACAGCTCAGAAACGTTGCCTTTAATTGTTTAAATACATCCTAAAACTACCCCCAGGGGGAGTTTTTGACAATATTTGTATTATGGAATGGTTTGGGTTGGAAGGGGCCTTATGGATCCTCCCATTCCATGGGCAGGGACACCTCCCACCAGCCCAAGCCCTGCTCCAGGCCCTGTCCAACCTGGCCTTGGACACTTTCAGTGATGGGGCAGCCACAGCCCCTCTGGGAAATCCATTCCAGGGCCTCATCACCCTCTCAGGGAAGAATTTCTTCCCCCTATCCCATCTAAATGCACCTGAAGGCTTCAGACAGCCTGAAGCATCAGCTGAAAATTATCCTAAGACAAAATAAAGTGCAGTTTAAAGCATCATTTCCAAACGTGAGGAGAACTTCAAACACCCAATATTTTCAACAGGCTCAGGAGCTGGTACTTGGAAAATAAAATATCCAGGTGGGATCAGGCATATGATGGCATTGTTTTATTAATTGCCTATTTTTCAGTTTCCTGAGCAAGAACAAGACACTTTGCTGTCCAAGGCTTACGGGAAAAAAGGAGGTTTTATGTAACATAAAAAGGAGATCATGTTCCCAGCAATGTCCAATAGATGGTGGTTACATACAGGAAATACTGATGGATATTTTTTAAACTTTTTACTCTTCCAGTTCTCGATTTTGTACTTTAAAAGGATTTTTGTGGCTCTTTAACATCCTTTGGGATTGACGATGGAGCACCGTGGTGCACTAAAGGAGCAAAAATAAGTTGATCATATGAAAACATGAATTAAATTCATTCAGAAGTAGATGAAATGCAACTTTTTACAAGGAAAGGGTTTTTTTGACAACATAAAGCAGGTTGACTTGTCATCCTTGCCAGCACCAAGTTTTCATCCAGAATGCGGAGAAATGAGGGAGCTGCAATTTCTGTCAGGAGTTACTTCTTGCCTGAAAATTGGACTTTTTAAGTAATTATCACCCTTCATTTTTTAATTTCAGGTGTTCAGTCTTTTTCTTGCTTTGCTTTGTTATTTTTCAGTCCCTTCTCCCCACTGCCAAAGTGCAAATGTCCGGATACAAACTCCACTGATAATATTCCTGACTTTGTTTTTAGCAAACTGCCAGGGGCGTAAAGTGGAAAACTAATTAGAGCTTTGTTTGAAGGTTTTGAAAGGCAGAAATTGGGGGTGGAAAAAGGACAGGGCAGAGCTGAATGGTTCAATTGAACCTGGAATTTTACCCTGTTTCCAAATATGGAGCTATTAATTAATTAATTAATTTACTTGACTTATGGGTGATATCGCATTATCTCCAAACTGCATTAAAACTGCAAATTAATCCATTGAGATGTTGTCCTTCCATCTTTCCTAGAAAGGGCTTTTCATAGGAGCTGCCTCCCTGATCCAGCCCAGAAATCACGGAAGTCTGGGATATCTCATGTGTTGAACCCACATAACCTTTATACAGGGGATCCTGACACCTTTCACACAATCCTGGAACGGTTTGGGATGGGAGGGACCTCAAGGATCATCCAGCTCCGCCCCGCTGCCATGGGCAGGGCCACCTTCCATTAGCCCAGGGTGCTCCAAGCCCCATATCCGTAAATATATATGGATATGAATGTATAACTTGCCATCTGAGGGCCAGGGATCTCCTAGATGTCTGTCCTTTCTGATCCAAAATTATAAATATATATTAAAATCCAATATCAAATGTACATTATCCCATATATTTATATAAAAAATGTAAAACATTCTTGGGTTAAATGTGTGCACCAACACCCACGTTACTGGATTTTCTTCTCCCTCACAAACCTCCATGAATCCCACTCCATTTCCAGCTGAAAACAAGGTATGGATGTGAGCTCTGGTATGAGGGAGGGTAAAAAAGACCCAGACAGAATTCCCTGTCCCTGATAACACAACAAATCAGAATAAAAGATAAAAAATTAAAGATAAAAATCCAATTCCTACCTCAGCAGAGGAGCATTGGGATCAGAAGGTTCATTGAGGAACCCTCTCCATCAGCAAAACATCCTTTAATAGAAATATTATTTAATTTTAATAGTGAATATAACTTTACTTCAGGGTCAGGGGGTGGGTTTGTTCCAGGTATCTATTGCAAACAGCTTGGGCTGTCCTGGATGAATCCCTGGAGCAGCCAGCTGGGATTACAGGGGTGAGAGCTGATCCAAGCCCCCAGGTAAGGAACGAGCCCAAAAGGTTTCCAGGTTACTCCTGGCTTAGCACTGGGAGGTCTGTGCAGGACCCACCTGTCAGAACATGATGCAGAGTCCATTAAACCTTCTTATTCTGCTCCAGGCATTCCCAGGAATATCTCAGCTGCCCACAAAGTACAGTTTGGATCCACAGATGGGATTTACCAGTTATCAGTAACACATCCTATGATATCTTAGGTGGAATTAGAGGGATCAAGAGACTCCAGGTAGGCTGGAAGAGGATGTGCCATGTCCAAAGGAGACCCACACAGGGTAACAGAATCCTGGAATGGTTTGGGTTGGAAGGGGCCCTAAAGATCATCCAGCTTGTGCTGGTGTTTTGGTTGGGTATAGCTCTGCAAACAACATTTTAACATCAGTGTTGGAATTTGGTGAGTTTCTGTGCTAACATTTCACCACTGACTCTCATTAGTTCCTGCTTTATTCCCAATCCCCCAGGCACAACTTTAAACACCCTCTCTTTTCTCAGAATAATAAATAAAACCAGGAAATCCGGTTATTTCCATAAGAAACTTTTGATACTTAGACAAGAATAACTGAGAAGGCAAAACAACTTGTAAAAGAAGTTAAATACTTATCAGGTAATGAAGTATAAACCTTTGAACTGCTTATCACTAAACCCTTCCTCTGCCTTTGTGCATTTCCCAAGAAAAATGGAAATTTTTGCTTTCATGACCATTTCTGCTCCATTTCTTTGATATTGACCCAAGTCAGACCTATTTTATCTTTTTCCAGGACTGTATTGCACCAAATCACCACTGACTTCCCGAAAAACTTTATTTTTGTACCTTCCAGCTTGCTTCATAAATCAGAACCATATTTATACCAAGCCTCCTGATGTTCTCTGAGCCAAGACTCCAAACCACCAGGTGAGCTGGTGATGATGAGGCAGGTCCAAGGCTGACCTAAATTCTATATTGTTTTTATTAGGTATTTATTTTAATTATGAATCCTGTCTATCAGACTGCTATATATCATTCACAGTGGGTAAAGTTCACATTGATAAATTCAGGTTTTATACCTTTAGGAGCTCCAGCGGGCTGAAACATCCAAAAACAAACTCAGTCCCTGGTCAGGGCTGGATCTGTGATCAAGTGCAGATTAAAGGAATCCAAGGATGTGCACATGGTGTTAAACTGGCAACCAGGACTTCTCCGGTATAACTAACTCCAGAGGGAAACAACCTCCTTGGGCTGAGCTGAAATAGAGTTTGAGGGTTAAGCTTGTGTGGATGGAGCCCGAAGATGGGGTAATTAATGCAGATTAGTTCACTCAGGGACAGCTAATCACTGTCTGAAAGTGCCCAGAGCCGCCTGCTCAGGTGTGGACGTCTGGGCTGCAGGTACCTCAACGTGGATAATCCCATCCTTGAAGGAAAACTGGGCTGCCTGGTGTCCACAGAGGGACAGCAGCAGCTCCAGAGTCGGAGGTGCTTTGTGTGACACTTGGGACCCTCTGACCTTCGGTCATCGCTGGCGCCGTGTGTCCATGTGACACGGTGGCTCATTCCCATGACGGATTTGAGATCCCTGAAGCACAAAGGACTTCAGAGTTCCATTCTATCCTTTTTTTTCCCTCTCTTTTCGTTGTTTATTTGCTGTGCCATGAGGAGCCCTGAGGGTTTTGTCCCAGGAGAGCAGAGGGAACATATTTACAGCCCTGTCACTCAGAGGCTCAGAGTCGGAGTCAGGGAAGGAGTCAAGCACATCCCTCTCCACATCAGCCTGGATGTTCTCTGCTGCATTTGGGATATACCCTTGGCTCCCACCACCACAGTGAGGGCACAGGAGGAGCTGCAAATCCAAGAGAAAGAAGTTGACTTCCTTTTTCATGTCCTCGTATCCTCTTTTTTGGGGCTGTGTTGGAAAACGGCCTTCCAAAAGTAGGACTTTTTATAATAAATGGGAGTAATGGCTTCTGCAAATTGTTTTTTGTTTTCCTTAGGCAGCTAAAGCAAGATAAACGGATTTATGGAAGTGTCAAGGATAAGCCTTATTTAGTCATAAAGAATTGTCAGCAGAATGAAGTTGTTAACAAATCAGCCTTTAGAATTGGACTGTTTTAAAATTCATTCCCATTCCAAGTAAGTTTTATCTTAATTACCATGCTTTTTTGGACATTTCAGCCTGCTGGAGCTCAGAAAGGTATAAACCATGAATTTATCCATGTGATTTTTATCCAATGTGAGTGATACATAATATAACAGTTTGATGGACTGGATTAATAATTAAAAGACAAGGAAAAATGTTCTTAATGTGGTGTACTCTGGGATTTCACTGGCACGGGGACTTTCTCCCACTCCAGGTTTACGTTATCTCCAATGAGATTCCTCCAAGGTGTCTTCTGAAACAAATTTCTTTCAAACCAAAAGGGAATGAGTATCTGATTCTCTTCTTCATTCTTAATTAACATGTGCTAGAACAAATCCATAATTTTAGGTATCCAAGCACAGAAAAGCAGATTTGCCATTTGTGTTTCTTCCACCCCTGTGTTTTTTTCTAGGCACCTCAACTGATAAATAAAAAAGTATAGAATTTATGTTTGGAAAATATATGGAATATACCAAAGTATGGCAATTAAAATGGTGATTGATTAGACTTAAATATGACACAAAAAGCAAAATTCTGGGAATTACCATTTTGATGTATTTCTTCCCTGTGCCTCAGCAGGTAACACCCAGCCATGGGAGAAAACCACACACAGCCCAAATTCATCCTCCTGGGAATTACAGACTCTTCCTGGGCGCAGGCCCCTCTTTTTGGGCTCTTTCTGTTGATTTACATTGTCACTTTGGTGGGGAACATCGGGCTGATGGTCTTGGTTTGGGCAGCTCCCGGCCTCCACACCCCCATGTACTTCTTCCTCACCCACTTTTCCCTGGCCGACATCTGCTATTCCACCATCATCTCCCCCAAAATGCTCACGGATCTGTTATTTGGGAACAAAACCATTTCCTGGGCCGGCTGCGTGACACAATTCCACCTCTTTGCCCTCTTTGTCACGGCCGAGTGTCACCTCCTGGCCGCCATGGCCTATGACCGGCACGTGGCCATCTGCCACCCCCTGAGCTACGTCACGGTCGTGTCCCCCCGCACCTGCTGGCAGCTGGTGGCCTGGTCCTACCTCGTGGCCTCCCTCAGCGCCCTCGTCTACACCGGCTGCACATTCGGGGGCTCCTTCTGTGGGCCCCTCCGGGTCGACCACTTCTTCTGCGACGCCAGCCCCGTGCTGAGGCTGGCGTGCTCCGACACCCGCGGCAGCGAGGTCGCCATCTTCGCCCTGGCCACCGCCAACGGGCTGGGCACCGGCGTGGTCATCCTGCTCTCCTACGGCCGCATCCTCCACGCCGTCCTGGGGTTGCGCTCAGCGCCCGGCAGGGCCAGAGCCTTCCGCACCTGCGCCGCCCACGTGGCATCTGTGTCTGTGTTCTACGGCACCCTGTTCTTCATGTACCTGCAGCCGGCCTCCCGGCACGGCAGCCGGGACAAGATGGCCTCTGTCTTCTACACCGTGGTCAGCCCCATGCTCAACCCTTTCATTTACGGCCTGAGGAACAAGGAGGTGAAGGCAGCGCTGGGCAAGTGCAGGAGGAGGATGTTAAACCTCTGCCGGCATCGGAGAGGTGCAGCTCGTGGCATCAGGGAATCCTGGAATGGTTTGGGTTGGAAGGGACCTTAAAGATCATCTGGTCCTACACTACGTGGGCAGGGACACCATCCACTAGACCAGGCTGCTCCAAACCCCATCCAGCCTGGCCTGGAACACTTCCAGGGATGGGGCAGCCACAGCTTCTCTGGGCAGCCTGTGCTAGGTTCTCCCCACCTTCACAGGGAAGAATTTCTTCCCAGAATCCCATCTAAACCTACTCTCAGCTTAAAGCCATTCCCTGTTGCCCTACCACTCCATGCCCTTGTGGAAGCAAATTACTCCTCTAAAGAAAGAACAAAAAAATTAAATTAAATTAATTGGATTTTCCCCTGATCCTCACAATTTTTTATAGGTCCTTTCACAGTTCCTCACAAAACTCAATTATAATATTTATCCTGGAGAAACACACCTCAACAGACAGTCACATCTTCCTTGGAAGGAAATAGGAGTGGGAGTTTCAAACTTGAATTCCCTTTGCAGCCACAAGGCGTTGGAAGAAATCACCCAGAATTATTCCAGGGTATTATTCCAATTTAACCTCTCTCCCAGGAAGAGCAAATCACAGTTTTACTGGTTTAAAACTTATTTTGCAATGATCAGTATGTATTTTTTTTTTTGCAAGATTATTGTCCTTATCCCTAAACTCCAATAAATTTCCTCATTGTTACCTGTGACTTATTTATTAGAGCCAAGCTACTGTGGTGGGAGGGAGCATTTGGGAAGAATGAGAGTATTTTTAAATTTGATTAATAAATGAGTAAGACAAAAGGTTTTGAAAGTGCATTTTTTTCTGACTTAGAGGGATAAAAAGCTGATGCAAGTCAGGACCTCAAGACATTCCTCAGAATATCAAGGGGAATGCAAGCGTCCAAGTGCCAAAACACATAATGAAAACCTAACAGGTACATTTCACCCAAACTTTAAGTACATGACTTGCTTTCCATAGGTGAACGAATCCTCAACACCTGATCTATGCATAGTTGGGAACTGTTTGGGCCTGGAAAAGGCTCTAAAAAAGCCAAAAACAACAGTTCTCCAAATTATAGCTCAATAAAGAAGGTACAGGGACGGCCACAGCACTGGCAATCCTTCATCTTTTCCTGGCAGGCACTTATAATGGGAAAAAACCTCCTGCTTTCTGCTCAGCCTAACAAGTTCCAAAGGATATTTGTTGTTTTTGAGGGCAAACTGAGTGCAATCCTGCAACTTTCTTTTGCACTTCAGGTGGTCTAGATAAGCTCAGCAGACACTTCCCCCTCTTCCTCCTCCACACCCCTGAGTTTGGTTGTCCCTCACCTGTTGACATCTCTGGGGGTGGGATGAGTTCAGGCTCTGCAGAGGGATAAGCCTTGGCTGCGGCAGGGAAAGGTGGAAACAGAAAACTTTTCCCTTCAGCGTTGTGTTTTATGTGTGTTGTGTTCTGAGGAGTTACATGAGAGTTCACTTCCATTTGAAAAATAAATAGAAGGTGAACAGTGTCCTTCTTCTCTGGAAAAAAAACAGCAGAAGAGATGGTTTAGGTCTGGAGGGAAGTGGGAAAGGTGGATTTGGACCTGGATGAAGAAGTTGGAATTGATATAATTAAATAATAAGGGGCTTGTCAAGACAGAGACTTTTGATATCAAAGTTGGGTGGGAAGGGACTTTAAAGCTCATCCCATTCCAAACCCCTGCTGTGAGCAGGGACACCTTCCACTAGACCAAGTGTGTCCAACCTGGCCTTCAACGCTTCCAGGGACAGGGCAGCCACAGCTTCTCTGTGTAACCTGTGCTAGGGCCTCAGCACCATCCCAGGGAAGGATTTCTTTCCTTATCCAGTGCAAACCTATTCTACTTGAGCTCAAGATTTTCAGGTTTAAATGAAGAATTGAGAAAGCCTACCAGCAGGTCTGAGCTCCAGGGTCACACCATACAGGTGCCATACAGGTGCTCACAGCTATTTCCACCACAAGGGATGCTGCTCCCATTCCCAGAGCAAAAAGTGATCCTGGGAGACCAACCACCCTTCAAGGAATCATCAGCTTAACAAGATCTTCTGGGCTTTGACAATAAAGTTTCCTAATCATCATCATGGAGCTTCTCAGAGGGCTTTTCAATAACTTCTTTCAACTTCTTTTCAACAACTTCATTCTTCTTAACGAGCCATGAGAGACTAATTAGTGAAGGAAAACAAGGAAGAAACTTTCTTCCTTGTTAAAGGCAAAGTGAGCTTCTCCAGCTGCTTTGTTTGTAAGATCCAGGCCCTGGAACCAAAAAGCTGGAGGGTTAAGGTGTTGGCATGGACTGTGTGAAAAGGCCTTAAAGCTCAATCCAGTGCCACCCCCTGCCATGGGCAGGGACACCTTCCACTATCCCAGGTTGCTCCAAGCCTTGTCCAGCCTGGCCTTGGACACTTCCAGGGATGGAGTAGCCACAGTTTTCCTGGGCAAACTGTGTCAGGCCCTCATCACTCTCTCAGGGAGAATTTCTTCCCCATATCCAGTCTAACTGCTCAGCCAGTGTAAAGCCATTCCCCCTTGTCTTGTCACTCCAGGCCCTTGCCCGGACTCCCCCTGCAGCTCTCCAGGAGCCCCTTTAGGCTCTGGAAGGGGCTCTCAGGTGTCACCTCTACAGACTGAGCTCAGACACAGGTTAGTGCTGGCCTTGGCAGAGCTGGGCTAAGACTTGGGATCTGTGATCTTAAAGGGTTTTTCCAACCTAAACGATTCTGGGAATCTGTAACTGTTTCTACCCTATATTTGCTCCTGGTCCGCATTCCTGCCTCTCCTTCTGGGGTTAGTTTCACTGTAGTTCCCACAGTTTGTTTTCCCTTCCTCTGTGTCTCATGGTTAATTTTAGAGGGGAAATCACACAACTTCTCAAAACTAAGCAAAACCTGTTCAATAATAAAACCAAAATATGAACAGAATGCCAGGATAGGGAGCAGCAGTTGTAGTTCCACCATGATCCCAGGAGCTGCCAGATGAGGGCTCTCTGCTCCTTGAGCAAGCTTGGGCCTTGAGTCGGGTCACTGCTCACCCTGTGGTGGCAAACTGGAAATTCCCCTTAGAAATTAATGACTTTGGAACCAGCTCCTTCAGCAGATTTGCACTAGTAAGTAAACACCATCAGTTTCAGGAAGTTCAATGGAAGCCTGAGGGTTTACATCTCACTTCTCTCTCTCTCTGTAATTATATATATATATATATAAAAATTTATGTATATAAAGATCTTNATATATAAATTTGTCCTTGAAATATATAATTGGTTTCTTGGCATCACAGAAAAGTTAAAAGAACCAGTGTAAGAAACAGAGATTCAGGGACTGGGAAACAGCTCAGGATTTGGAGAAGTGCTGCAACTGCTAATTGGGAAGAAGAGAGAACACTTTAGAAACTCTCCTGCTGCATTTTATTTTTACATTATCCTGATGTCTAACAACCCAGAGAGTCAGATCCAGGTATCAGAAAGAGTCACAATCAGGTTTATGACAGAAAAAAGTTTATCTTTTTTTTTATATCCTAAAAGAAGGAAACGATCACAGTAGCTCTAATCAGAAGAGATGAAGAGTCCCTGGTCCTCAAGCTCTACAAGTGGTCAAGAAGGGCTTAAATTCCTGAAATTAGAATATCATCAAGGCAGCAAACACAAATAAAAAGGAAATACTATTTTTCAGCTGAGTGTTTCCTCCCCATCAGTCTCCAGAGCCTGGCTTTCCCCTCCTGGTTCTGCAGGCTGCAGATGGAGGGGTTCAGCATGGGCGTCACCACGGTGCAGAACACAGAGGCCACCCTGTCCCGCTCCCGGAGCTGGCCGGGAGCACACGGACATGGGGGATGCCTGGAAGGGCAGCCCAACAGCCAGGCGGGACACGCAGGTGGAGAAGGCTCCAAGCTTGCCCGCGGCCAAGTGCACCCCAGGGCCAGGACATGGGAGAGGAGGATGGCCAGGACGGTGGCAGCCAGGGAGAAGCCCGCCACGATGGACACAGGGAATAAATTCCAAATTGCGAGTTCTAGTTTACCATTGTTAAGTGCTCTCGTTAAAAAGGTTTACCATGTTAATTACTTACCTGTTGTTGAAGCGTATTGTTGATGGAACTGTTGTCGATGCATTTAATAACCCCTTATCCATGATTTTAGTCCATTGATCCCCTTTAACTCTGTGCTTGTGTGTGTCTACACGCCTTTCCCTCCCTTCTCGTCGGGAAACACTTCTGCTGCTCCCAGGAGAACTTGGTGCAAGGACTGCATGCACATGAGGGCCCTCTGGTCCCGTTTGGACTCTCAAACAACAAACCAATACATGGCAACAAAGTAAGGACTGGAGCATCAGCCCAGCAGAACCCCGGGGATCACCTAGAGCCAGGTTTCACCTGGTCACCACAACCTTGGCCATGCTCAATCAGCATGACACCCCTGGACTATGACACAACTGTGATTTTCATGGGGATTTCTGCAAGGATGGCAGCCCTGCCCCTGCCTACGGATGCAGCCGGGAGCAGCGGCGGCGTGTGCGACCCTTTGGGCCCCCACCCAGAGTGGGGTTTCAAGCTGCAATAAAGCTCTTTTAGAAGCAGGCGGTTTCCTGGCTCATTTGTAAAAATGGACATCCCCAGCTCGCTGGGCGCGGGGCCCCTCGCGGTAGAAGGGGCCGATGGCCTTGGGGCTGCAGAAGTTTAGCCCGAGGGCCAGCCCCGTGTGGAAGGCGCTGTTGGGGACCCCAGCCAGGGACGAGCCGGCCACCAGGAGCACACAGATCCTTTGGGACACAGAGAGGGAGCATAGCAGGGGCTGGCAGATGGCCACGGAGCTGTCTCAGGCCATGGCAGCCAGGAGGTAGCACTCAGTGGTGGAGAACGCCACATAGAAATTGAACTGTGTGAGGAATGACTTTGTCCTCGTCCAGGAGATCCCGGAGCAGCCTGGGAGCGATGCAGGAGGAATAGCAGAGGTCCAGGAAGGACAGGCTGCTCAGGAAGGAGTACGTGGGGAGTGGAGCTGGGCAAGCAGCCGGATCAACATCAGCAGCCCCACATTGCCCAGGCAGGATGATCACATAGATCACCAGGAATACCACAAAGAGAACAGCCTGGACATTGCCCTGCTCAGAGAATCCAGAATCCCAAGAGGACAAAGTGAGCACTGGGGGTTCCATTTCCTTTGGCTGCCATCCTAACGCAGGTGCTGTGGGAAAGCCGAGGTGCAGAGTCAGCATATTCCTGTTTTCTGCACAAACACGTTAAAAATGCCTGTGTTTTTATCAGCAAACACAGCCTGGAGATGCAGGAACAGCAGAATTTACTGTTTGGTTCAAAATGTGTTTTAAAATAGACAAAGTTCACTACGCTGTTTGTTTCTAATGGTTTTAGTCTGGTTTAGCCACTGATTGGGTTTGATAAATCACTTTGCACCGTGGAAGCTTTATTCCACCTCCTGAAGAAGTTAAGAGGGTTGTTACTCAATCGCATTCAAAGCATTAACCACAGGAATTTATCCAGACTTTAGAAATCATTATGAATTTGAAAAACAAACTGAAAACAACAAAAACCACCCAAAAAACAAGCCCAAACCTTATTGGTTTAGAAGATTCAAAGGAGACAAAGCACTGGCAAGGGATCAGGACATTTTTAAAATTTTCTTTAAGAGAGTCAGAGCAAATGAAAATAAAATAAATTTCTTCCCTTCCTTCCCGTGAAACTGAAATTCAGGTTCAAACAGGATATTTGTATTAAAAAACCCTTTAAATATGGTGATACTTGTGTCATTCCTATGAGAAAGGTGAAGTGGAGAAAGAAAAGCGTTTAGAACTCTGTAGGCCCCAAAAATGTGGTGGTGCCATGATGAGCTGGGGGGAGTAAGTTGCTGATAATACAGTTCAAGTAAATATAAATAAATATATATAATTTGGGAAATAATCCACGTAGTGCTGCTATGAAATGATTTATCTTCAAGGCCAGGTTGGACAGGGCTTGGAACAACCTGCGCTAGTGCAAGGTGTCCCTGCCCTTTGATCATCACTGGAGGATCCATAAGGTCCCTTCCAACCCAAAACATGGATTCCATGATAAATTCCTGGGTTTCACCTCAGAGATTAGATGATTATTTGCTGTGAGAACAGGCCCTCACCTCAATCCTTCTCCTTGCAGCCTTATCTTGGGTAAAACCCACCTGTTTCCTCACACCTCGGGCCCTTTTTGCTTGATCAGATTTTATCTCCCAGACCAAAATTTCCAGGGAAAAATAAACCCAGATTTTTCCCAGTGTTAGTGTGGAAGACAGGAATAATTTACCCTCACAAAGAGCACCAAAACTTGACCAAAAGACCTGCTGTTTGTAGTCTTCATTCACAGGAACACCAAGGCATTTGTCACTGCCCAGCCCTGGAGGAAGAAATTTCCTTTGGGAATGGATGACTTTGGAAGCAGCTCCTTAAGGAGGAGACCTGGACTGGTAAATAAACACAATCAGATAAATCAACTCAATTAGTTTCAGGAAGTTAAATGGCAGCTTGAGGATTTATTTCCCACTATATATATAAAAAATTAAATATATGGACATTTTAATATATAAGTAAATATAGAAGTTTATTTTATATATAGTTATAGATATAATTACTTAACACACAAATATTTTCCTAACATATAATTTTTTAAATATTATATATAATTACATATACTTAAATTTTACATATTAAATTTAAATACGTATAATTAAATACATCTCTTGGAATATAGAATTAATTTCCGGGAATCACAGGGAATTAAAAAGAACTGGTGTAAGAAATTGAGATTCGGGGATTGAGAGACAGCCCAGGGTTTGGAGAAGTGTTGCAATTGCCAATTAGGGTGTCGTGGTTTCATTGT
>WAAG01030501.1:9042-20781 GCA_013390105.1 Tichodroma muraria
CGCGGCCCCACAGCTGCGCAGGGCCCGGCGGGGCCCGCCCCGCCCGTGCTGGCAGCGCCCGCGGCGCGACCCTTCCCGTTAGCCGGGAGGAGATCGGGGGAGTAGGGCCGGCTGCTCAGGCTTCCGAAGCCGGGACAAGCCTTGCCTTCTTATCAAATCAACCTCTGTAGAATCACAGAATTAATTAGGTTGGAAAGACCTCTGAGATCATCGAGAACAGCCAATGACCTAACCCCACCATGTCAACTAGACACGGGCACTACACATCCAGTCTTTCCTTAAACCCCTCCAGGGATGGTGACTCCACCACCTCCCCCTGCAATCCATTCCAGTATATAAACACCATTTCTGTGAAGAAATTCCTTCTAATGTCCAACCTAAACCTGCCCTGGCATAGCTTGAGACTATGTCCTCTTGTCCTGTCACTGGTTGCCTAGAAGAGGCCAATTCCCACCTGGCTACAGCCTCCTTTCAGGTAGTTGTAGAGAGTGATAAGGTCTCTGCTGAGCCTCTTTTTCTCCAGCCTAAACAACCCCAGCTCCCTCAGGCACTCCTCAAAGAACTTGTGCTCCAGGCATTCACCATTTTCTAGAGCCCAAGCCACATGACCCTTTCCAGAGAGGGATAATTTGCTTGCCGATTCCTAAATGATGGTACCTGTACACATTTCTTGTAGCCTTCATGAGAAAGAGCAGATGTGAACCTTGCTTCTCTTACTCTGCAGTCAGGGCTCATATTGAAGGTAGGATGGTAGCAGATACTCCTTAAACAGTAATTACATGTCTGTATGCATGTGTTACTACAGAGGCTCCACTGGGTATCTGATACCAGCTGTGTAAAAATGAGTAGATCTGCTAAGCTTAAAACTGCTGTTGATAAGCAAACACTACTAAAAGCAGTGACAGGACTTCAGCAGCCAAAGTACAATATTCTCTCTATTCACCTGATATAGGTGAAGAGCCACTTCCCTGGCAGAGGCAACAAAACCTGCTTTGGCCTTCACAGAGCATCTCATGATCAGTGTTTCTGCTGCAGCACATCCACAAAATTTACAGAAGGGGAAAGGGGAGAGTAGGGGCAGATGGCAGAGTAGGGGTGGATGGGAAGAACTAATGTGAAATTTTGCATCACTTCCCTGCATCCCCACTGTTTTCCTTAGTTTTCCTCTTGGCCGTATGCCTGAGCCAAGCACAAGGATGTATTGTGAATGCATTCTAATAAAGTAGCTGTAGCACTGTTTCTCTTTGGTGGACTTAAAATGCAATGAAACATCTTTAACTTGGCAGAATCATCTATCCTTTGGATCAGCTTGATTTATAATTGTTCCTGGCCATCAATTAGTTTATAAAAGTGTTCCAAGGGAACATCAGACTAGACAGAGAATTGAACCTCTGCAGCACTTGTCCTGTGAAACTTAAAATGAGATAGGTGAGAAAAGATGACTCCTGATACAAGCAACATTTCTCATTTTGACCAGGAAGTGCTTCTTTCAGGATATGTAAATAGAACCTTTGTAGTATGATAAAGCTGATGGACAAAGCACCTGTGAGGAACTGTGAAGGGCAAACACTTTTCTCTAGACAATTTAATGAGTATCTGGTAACTGAAAAGATGTTTCTAAATCCTCCACATTGAAAGCTGAAGTAACAAAGGAACTATCTCTGCAAAGGGAGGTGACAAGTACCAGTATGAAGAACTGGAAGGTAAAGTATTTAAACTCTACCTATGTTCATTATATGAGCTTGGCTACTTGCTTGTTCCTCTCCAATTCCTCAAGCATTCAGTACAATCTCAAGAAAAATATTCCAGCAAGTCATTTTAACAGACAAATATTTCCTGGCTGGAACCATCATCATGAGCTGACAACAGAACATTTTCCTATCCATTTGCATCACAATCTCCTGTACAGTGCAAAGTATATTTTGAGTATCTGCCTCTTCTTTGCTCCTAAAACTAACTGCATTCTTGTTTTGTTGGAAGGTCTGTAGTTGAATTTTTCATATCAAGATATTCACTCGCCTCAAACAGAAGACAAAGTTCTTGGTTGCATAGTGAAAAGTTTATTTAAAGGGAGTAAGTTCCAATATATTATTACAAATCAACCACAACACATCAAATATAAACAATACAAACCAATTGTAGAAGGAATGCAAGCACACTATAAATATAGCCTTCATACGTGCCCTTCAGAAAGAGTCCAGTGACATATTTTGTTAAAATATCCTCTTCTCTATTTAAAATTCACCTCTTGGTGAGCACATGAAAAGCAAACAGTTGGCACTGAGAACTCAATTTTGAAATCACAGGATATCAAAAATATTCACATCACATAGATAAGGACTGACAACCATCACAGTTCACAAGAACATAGGTCTGCAAAAGGTATGACCAGCTAAAAGGTGCTCCCCATCGAAAGTCTGTGCTAATGGCTTGGAGCTGTGAGTGGAAAGCAGCCTGCTTCCCTCTGAGGAGAGCTGTCCCCAGGGCATCTTGGAGGTTGCAGGGAGGCCATCTCCAGCTATTTATCATTTCCAAACATGGCTCCTTTCATTACTTGGTAAAGTCTCCTTAGCTCTTAGATTTTGTGGCTGGCATCCTGCTTCTTGCCCAAGGGACTTGACTCATCAGTCCAGACGGGTTTAAAACAGATAACCCTCACTGATGGGTCACAAAATTCTTCATCTCTCCCTTCCCAATAAAGGCTACATTTAATGTATGATGATTCTGAGAAAGCAACATGTAAAATCCAGAATGGAACCTAGAAAAGCCAAGGGGAGTCAGATCCACCATCCACCTGGCCTGATACACCTTCAGCTGCAACAGCACCACAGTTTCAGAGTAAGTAGCCAGAGACTCTCTCCAGACAAATGTGGACTATCCCCCAGGAAAACTCCCCTCCTTGCAAAATACAATTGAACTTTGCTGTTTTATGTACCTTCTAAAACTTTATTTGATATTTACTGCAAATCAACTTCTTTAGATAAATGCCTTAGCACTTTGACTCCTGCTAAACTCCTGTCTTCTTTCACAGTCTAATTAGCAATGTATTTAACACAATCAGTTCCCAGTTTTTCATTCTGTCAGTTGTGAAGTTCTCATTCATCTACATGACATTGTTACATCCAATATTTTCTGAGATATGAGAAAAGGAGAAATAGTCTTTTCTTTTATACTTGTAGAAATAAAACAAATAAACAAACAACTTCATTGCTTTGGTCTCTCATCCACGTTCAATATGCATAAACACACACCACTCACAACTCTGGATTTCAACACACTTTTTAGAGAAAATTATGAATGGCCAAAAGAAACACTCTTCTATGTACATCTAGTGTTCCTCTGGTCCTTGGGTTTAATGTCAGGATATCAAAAGGAGTAGTCCTCTGGTGTTCCTAGACATCCGACAGCAGCATATGAAGGCAAAGAATGTATGGCACCAGGAAACTCAAATACCATTGCACTACTCACCTTAGAGCAACAAGGTGGTCTATGAACAGATTAGATCTCCAGGAACAGCCTAGAGGGGCTCTCCCTGCGTGACCTTAGCAAGTACCCAAAATACCTACCCAAATGGGCAGAGAAATAAGAAGAAATCTCTTGTATTAATGACACCTATGGTTCTTATTTCAGACATGCTCTTCGTTCCTAAGGCACCTTGTGATAAATCCTCTGTAGAGTGGCTTTAACAGGGGTCATGAGACAAGAAGGAAGAGTATAAGCAGTGGAGATGAAAGTGAACTCATTTAGGGATTCATTCTCTTCCCCACAAGAACGACAAATCTTTCAGCAGCTAGACCTGTAATATGGTTTACCTCAAATTCACGTCACCAGGTCCAGCACCACAATAACTGGCCCACTGCAGGCCATAGATGGAGGTTACATGCACACACAGGTACAAGGAGACAAGCTGACACACTAGAGCCACAAAGAAATGCATGTGGCTGCCTTCTAGACTGTGCATAGTAACTCGACTTTCTCAGCATCTGAAGTCAGGTAGCTAAGCTCTTCCTGTTAACACATTTTCATCTTACCTGTTCGTGCATATTAAATGGGTCCCGAGCATTAATTTGCTACAAGCCTGTGTCTGACACCAGTAACCTTTCCTGAGAACATGTATTACAGGCCTCCAAAGAGTCTGAGTAAATGTAAGCACTACCAGTAGTGGTCCTTGATTTAAATAATTTTAACCCCCTGTCCTCAGTAAAACACATACACTTGAAACTCCTGCTGCTACATTACACCTAAAGCAAAAAAAGAGAGAACAATGGAGAGCTTATTACCTTCTCTGACATAAAAAATGTCCAACAGATTAGTACCATTATTACAACTAAACACTTAGACAAGGTAATTTTTATACAAATCCTATGCTACAGGATATATCTCTGACGGAATATGTAAATTTTACTTAGATCTAAATTATATTCAAAACAAAATGGAAAACAATTTTTTTGCTTTCACAAAAGCAAACTCAAAATGCAAAAGAAGCTTCTTCCTTGATTTAGCTTTCTGAATTTCTAGAGACAATTTAGAGAGAAAGGAAACATATATTAAAAACCCATTTGAAATCTTCCTTCCACAGAAACGAAGAAGTAGTTTTCCTTTCCTGAGAATTAATTTCCCTCTCTGAAGTGCAACTGCATTTAAATTTTATTTTTCTTTCTTGACCCAAGGTCTAATTCCAAAGATCTCTATTTAAATAAGAAGGATTCCCATAACTGCCTAAGCCAGCTAGCAGGATTGAATATAAATCCAGGAAATATACTAAACTGAAAAAATTACACATGTGAAATAAGATTATTTCTTGGAAACAGCTGTGGGTTTGATATTGACCGGGAATGGCTGCTGTTAATCACTAGCCACACAGCCAAGCTATTGGATTTACCAGAAAATTAATAAAAACTCTGTATCCTTCCAAAAAGAAGTTGTCACTTTGATAATGAATGCTATTTGAATACCTGAGAAACAACCTACTTGTATAATGTAGAAATATAAGAAAATAAAAAGAGGAATTATCCTGAACAACTGTGAAGCTTTCCTGAAGATTAAATGGTCCTAAAATTATCTTGTGTTCATAAAAGATACCAGATACTTCTGGGAAACTTCAGCAGTGAAACAACACACACCAAATGCTTTCAGTTCCATGGCAGCAGACCTGTCTGTGGGCAGGCTGCATTTGCAGGCTGGGTACATACTCATTGGGATGATATTTCACATTCAGTGCTGCTTTCGGGCTTAAGTCAATGACCAGGTAGATTGGGACAGTTCCAGGTGACTCAAGCCTTATTAAAGATTGGTCCACACTTTAGAAAGCAAGAGTAGGTTTGAATGAAGGTTGCATTGTAGGTGAACAATAGGTTTGCCACCTACAGTGCAATTTATCTTAACAAAAACCATTAACTAATGGCTTGCAAACTGGCACATACTATCTATGTGTCAGCAAGTGATCAAAACTGGTTGTAAGGCAGGCCTTATTAATTTTTTAAAACATGACAAAATGTATTTCAAACCTTATTATGCAATAACAATGACTGAGCAACAGACAGAAGAGGGGAGTAGCTGCAAGCCAGCAACAGGGAGGCCACAGTATAGTTTTAAATGGAGATAACCCACTAGCCTGCAACAAGCTGTGCAGCTGAGGATCAATAATCCTGGAATATCTCATGTACATACAGGTCAGAGTTCCCTTTGACATACATAAATCCTAATTAGAAAGTAGAGTAGGTACCAAACAGCATGTCATAGGTTAACCAGCACACACACACAGGGTTCTGCAGATCTCACAGCCAAGGACCCACAGCAATCATTGAGTGGGACAATGCTGACATTGTGGTCAGACTGAAGGGTCTATTCCATCTTCTTCTGTTTAGTGCCTAGGGTGACAGAGTGCTCTCCCCTCCCACTTCTGCTTGAGCAATAGCCAGCCACCAGTGGTGGTCAGGAGGACTGTATCTGGCTTAAGTTGGACTCTGAGAAGACAGATAAGAACACAATAGTTAAGGGCCATAAGTCTTGCTCAACAGGTTAGGGCCAGTTAGGCACAAGAAAGCCCAAAATATTGCCTGTATGGAAACATGACTGTAAGTCAATCATCTTACTCTAAATAGTGGACAGCCCACATGTAGCCATGTCATGATCATTTCTGATGTTCCTGGCACAGCCCTGCCCTACAGTCCTTGTCAGTCCATGTATTTTGTACCGTATGTGCATAAGCTGATTGACATGACTGATGCCTGCTATCTGAATGATGCTTCATGAATCTCTTTGTCACATTTTTAATCAGTAACTTTCATTATTCACAAACCAATACTTTAAAAAGGGGAGGAGAGTAAAATCCCCAAACATATTTGCTTGTGATTTGCTTTTCTAACTCAACTCTCCTTTAAACCAGAAGCTGTTATGAAAGGATACTGTCAGTTGCAGAATGGGATGACTAACTCAGGTGGCCTGAGCTGCAGAAGTGTTTTCATAATACTCAACTGCTACTGCTGGATTATCAGCTTTTTAAGGAATTATTTTACTATATGGGTATGAATAGTTATACAAAATACAATGAAACTGTTACTGTGTTTGGAATGTTTCTAGAGGTTTCAGTAACTCAGATTTTATTAGCAATGACAGTTTCAATAAACTTTTAATGAAGTGTTTATTTCTTTTATAAAACAGCCCATGGAAAAAAAAATCTCATTTCTTAAAACCAGTTATTTAAACACTTCTCTGAGTCTAAAGGCCTGAAGAGCCCAGAGATTTTTGAGAATTTCTGAAATTTCTGTCTGAATGTGAATTATTGCACTTCCTCACATTTTCCTGCTTCACATCAGCTGTTACAGTGTGTATCAGATGGATAGAGACCATAATTTGTAAGGATACAGACCCTTTTCCCTGTTTCTCATAAAACCCACTGAAGCTGGAAAAGAAGTATAGTCCCATCTCCTTACAATTTGGGACAGTTAATTCCAGCACTGACCTTATTTTCAGAGACAGGCTTGTGTTGTTAAAATATTTACTAAATAAACTTCCCATTCCCCTATCACTGGTATCTTTTAATTCCTACATCACCTGTTTGAAGAAAATTATTAGTCTAATCCTCTACTGTAAGATTCTACCTGATGCAGTCTTTTAGGTAATGGAACTAAGTGAAATTCCATAAGCATGTGACAATTTGGAGTTCCCAGACTGACCTAAGCTTGTACCCACTTTTACAAAAACACTTTCCTGACAAGCACCAAGTGACAAACAAAAGTATTTTTTTCCAAATTAACAATGTAAAAAATAATGTAAGGAACAACCTAGTTAAACCTCTAAGAAAATGTAATTCCTATTTTTTATTTCCTTCAACAGTTCTGCAGAACTTCACCACTGAGTTTCAACACCAAGTCTTCCCAGAGCCTGCAGAACAGACTGAAGAACCCTGGCATTGACTGACAGTATGTGGCTGATCTTATTGCTCTGGGACATGACCAACTTCTGTATTTTATGTGTAACTTTTCTTCTGGCATTGGCCCATAGTGTTTTCTGTGTGATCATAAATAGTTTCAAGGTGTTTTCCAGTGACTCGGTACAAAAGGTTCATAGAATCATAGGGTATGTTGAGTTGGAAGAGACCCATCACGATCATTGAGTCCAGCTCGTGATTCAGGACACCCCCAGCAATCAAAACACGTGCCTGAGTGTTGTCCAAACACTCCTTGAACTCTGTCAGGCTTGGTGCTGTGATCACTTCCCGCTGGAGCCCGTTCCAGTGCTTAAGCACCATCTGCGTGAAAAACCTTTTCCTTATACCCAACTTAAACCTCCCCTGACTCAGCTTCATGCCATTTCCTTGAGTCCTGTCACTGGTCACAAGATTGAAGAGATCAGTGCCTGCCCCTCTTGAGGAAGCTGTAATTGCAATGAGGTCTCCCCTCAGTCTCCTCTCCTCCAGCCTGAACAGACCAAGTGACCTCAGCTGCTCCTCACATGGCTTCCCCTCCAGACCCTTCACTATCCTTGTGGTCCTCCTTTGATGGTCTTTAATGGCTTAATGTCTTTTTTATATTGTGGCACCCAAAACTGCCCCCAGCACTCGAGGTGAGGCTGCCCCAGCTCAGAGCAGAGCGGGACAATCCCCTCCCTTGCCTGGCTGGCCATGCTGGGCCTGATGCACTCCAGGACAGGGCTGGCTCATGTTCAACTTGCCATCAACCAGGACCCTCAGATCCCTTTCTGCTTCTCTCTAGCCTCTCATTCCCTAGTCTATACNGCTGGAGCCCGTTCCAGTGCTTAAGCACCATCTGCGTGAAAAACCTTTTCCTTATACCCAACTTAAACCTCCCCTGACTCAGCTTCATGCCATTTCCTTGAGTCCTGTCACTGGTCACAAGATTGAAGAGATCAGTGCCTGCCCCGCTTGAGGAAGCTGTAACTGCAATGAGGTCTCCCCTCAGTCTCCTCTCCTCCAGCCTGAACAGACCAAGTGACCTCAGCTGCTCCTCACATGGCTTCCCCTCCAGACCCTTCACTATCCTTGTGGCCCTCCTTTGATGGTCTTTAATGGCTTAATGTCTTTTTTATATTGTGGCACCCAAAACTGCCCCCAGCACTCGAGGTGAGGCTGCCCCAGCTCAGAGCAGAGCGGGACAATCCCCTCCCTTGCCTGGCTGGCCATGCTGGGCCTGATGCACTCCAGGACAGGGCTGGCTCATGTTCAACTTGCCATCAACCAGGACCCTCAGATCCCTTTCTGCTTCTCTCTAGCCTCTCATTCCCTAGTCTATACACAACATACAAACTATGAAATGTTGTTAAATTGACATTTTATATCAGCAAACATACTACTACTTCTCTGTTAGAAGTGAAGTGTGTCACTCCATCAGCAATATCTAGGAACTTGATAGACAAAGGATGAAAAAAAACCAAATACCTTACTTAAATTGCTCAGGCCTGATTCAAGTGCTGTAGAAAGGCCACAGGATGGTTCTTCATTTCATCCAGGATAGGTTAAAGGAAGGAATAGCCCTCTCCAAGCTACTAACTAACTGAAAGAGCATCTTACTCTGACAGATACCAAACCCTACCATTCTGTCTCCCTGTGCTTGACCTGCTTGAATAAGGCAGCTTTGCAGTTCCCCCCCACTCTGGTGAACACACTCTCTTTTTTGAGGAAGGTGGCTGTTTTCTCCCCATCTCAGGGCCCAAAGCAGCAACAACTCTGCTCCTTGCCCACTCCCCCAGAGTGCTCCAAGCAGTGCTCTTCCAATTTCCACTCCTCCTTCTCCCAACTTGGGCAGCTCTACTGTAGACTGACTGCTCCCTATCTTCCCTATCTTACCATTTTGACCTATTAAGTGCTCTGGAGCAGTGAATCAGTAAGCAGAGATAGTTAAAAGTAAGTTTGAATATAGACCAAATTGTACAGCATTACAATATACTCTTAATAGGAACTGTGCAGCCCTCCTACAAGAGCAAAATCTTTGGCTTTAACTACCCCAAATAATTCTGTCCATCATTTCCTCTCAATAGAAGGAATGGACCAAGTAGAGGTGCTTTACCTGGATGATTTAAAAATAAAACTCAGAACTTTTCTAGTATCACTATGGAAAGTCATTTTGTGTCTCTGCAAAGAGGTATAAAATGTAAATACAGCAGTATTCTTAGAAAAGAGAACGATTTCAAGTTAAAAGTTTTAAAATAAACAACACTTACAAATAAACATGCTTTAAAATTCATCTCTAATGGATTAACTTTTCCTTGTTTAACTCAGCCACTATTTAAGCAGAAGATAATACTATCACTAGTCACCAAAACATGCCAAGGAACTTCTTAACAATACCTTTGCAACAGCAATAGCAGCTGGCAAACTGCATTTCTCTGGGAGCCTCTTCCTTCCTTGCTATGGTTGGAATACCACTGAACCAACATCCTACTACTAAGAAACATTTCCTGTATATTTACTGGTTGTATTCCAACCATTTTGTATTCATTCAGCATGGCAGTTAAACAATGTCTTCTGCTTCACATCTGGATTACAGAAAAAAATTCTGGTAATCACTGGGGTTTTAATCATCTACATATGCCTACAATCAACAGATAGAATATCCAATTCTTAATCTGTAGAAAAGTCTTCCTATGGACTATGAAGGGTGCACCCTGCTCCCACCTCATGTTCAAACATGAGCTGTGACTGCTATTTGGGACCCACCTATTGTAGTACTGCCAAGCTATGGCAGCATGGGCTGCTGCTGGCCAGCTGCACTCCCACACACTCACGTGAGTGAAGGAAGCACTGACTGCTGGTGACTGTAGCGATGGTAGGTTACCCTGGCTAAGTGACAAGCCAGCTGTGCTTCCGGCTCACTGAAGCTAACAGCTGCCCTCTAGTGATACAGATGCAGCAGGAGAGTTGGAAAAGTTATTCACAAAATAGTAGCAGACTATTTTCACTTCACTTTGTACCAGCACAACAGATCAGAACCACAACCACCTGAACGTGGCTTCTGGACAATTGCCAGCTGTGACATGAAGGCCCGGCCCAATGCCTGCATGGAGCAGACCTGAAGGTTTAGAGAAAGAGCAGCTGCCTGGGAATAACCAGGCAGTCACAACTACCTTTCTCCCCTGGGACAGTGGGGAAGAAGGGTGGGGGTAGAAAGCAGTTAATGTCCGAAGAAGAGCTGGCAGAATTGCGTCGCGGTTCTGTCACGGAGCAGTGCCCGTCGGGCAGTACCAGGGCTGGGTGGCAGCCTGCTACACTCACCATCACCTGCCTGCCATCCTTGCCCCTTCCCTCTTCCTCAGCTAGTGTAGTAGACGTGAAAGAACAGAGTCTTATTGCGGAGCAGAGAGTACGAGTTATCAAATTTCAGCAGGTAGATGCCCTCGCCCGGGTACTCATGGCTGCCTGCCTGTACCTCCCGATGGCTGTTCCTCCGGTACACAGGCATGATCTCTCCGTAGCGGTTCCGCAGATAGCTTTTGGAACCCCGTTCCACATCACCTACAGGGGACAGCCCTGAATGGGAGAGAGGAGACAAGTAAGTAGGCCAGAACCACTACATAATCCAGAAAAAGACCAACAAGACCGGAATGCAACACAGACATGCAGCTATATGGAAGGTAGCTGTGACTGCATTACCCTGAGCATCTCCTCCGACCTTTCTGCAAATAATTCCCACAAAGTCCAGTCTTCCTTATCAAAACAAAGGTCATACCAAGAACCCGTTCTCTTGGGAATACTGATGGGACAGTATTTACTAGCCTGCCAGCCCAGTCTCCTCTTTTTTAGCTCACCTTTTAGACACCTCACTGCTTTTATACATGCAGCAGGAGTCCTGTGATATAGACTTGAAGCAAAGAGATGCAGGAATGCTCTTAGCTGTTACCTCATAGTGTCTATGTCCTCAATTCACTTCTCCAAGAGGATTCCTCATAAAGGAACCTACCCCTGCTTACGGGGCCTGCAAAATTCAGACGCGAACCTCCCAGCTAAACTGGCCACACATACACTGAAGCCACAGAACAGGCAACATTACTGTGTGTTTCCCAAGTACAGTGACACAGGTAGCAAGCATTTCAAATACAGTCAGAAGGAGCTACTGATGTACTGGGGAAGAAAAGAAAACAAGAAAAAAACAAAAAAACAAGCAAACACCCCCCCAAGACAAACAACAACAAAAATCACAACCCAAAAAAAAACAAAACCCAAAAACGAACACCCCCCCAAAAAACCCCACACCAACCAAACAAAAACCCCCAAAAACAACA
>WAAG01030501.1:20795-31904 GCA_013390105.1 Tichodroma muraria
AAAACCCAAAAACGAACACCCCCCCAAAAACCCCCACACCAACCAAAAACCCCCCAAAACAACACCCCAAAACAAAATCTTCTTGCCTCCACTCACCACCAGAAATTTCTCAGTCTGAGTGTCTAACAAAAACAGGTTAAAATTTCAGACTTCAATCATTTTATCAGCTAGAAGTTGACTACGTGAATTCTGATTTTATTTTTCCATGCGTTCAATTTTAAGAATGCTTTTGGAAAGGACAGCCATTGACATATGCTGAATCAGGAAGGGCCAAATGCTTTCGTATCACTCTAATCAAGAACCCAAAAGGCTGCAGAGATAGCAAGTGGGCTGACTAAATAAAGTAAATGGAAACTATAGCATCTGACAGATACTCTCAGCAGCATGGCAACAAGCAACACAAATTAACCTTTGTAAGATCTGTACCAACCTTCAATTTCCTCGTCTTCCTCTTCATCCTCCTCATCACTGGATTCACTGACGTGAACAGTAATGGCAGTGCTAGTAACTGTGGTCCAGTCAAAATAGACTCCAAACCCAATGTCGTAGTCATCTGTAGCAAACTCCCAGCAAATGCTTTTCCCATCAGGATGGGTTGGCACACGGACTGTCACCACCTCACCTCGCTTCACCACCATCCGGCCATTCTTCTCCTTTCCCATCTTGGCTTTGAATTCCTTCATCTTCTCAGTGGTCCACATGGTGGGTGCAGCAAGAGGGGGAGGCTGAGCTGAGACAAGGGAAAAGTTCACAGGCTTACATGCCTTTTCACTACTGACAAACTGTTACCTGAAAACAGTGAAGCTATTTCTGGTAAGGGGCCTGCATTCTGGGACCTGCTCCCAAAAGCTCCAGATGTGAAGTTTTTCCACTCACTAGCCAGGAGACCAAATTTCCAGCAGGAATTAGAAGTATCTCCAGGACAGTCTCTGTTTTTCTAGCCAGGGCAGGCACTTAAAAAATTACCCAAACGAGAGTTCTGCCTTCAGGACTCACCTTTTCTCTGCTCCCCAAGGAGGTCTGCAGTCTCCAGCTGAGCTGAAAGGATATCCACAGCACCAGTGTGATCTGACTGAATCATGACTATATCCCCTATTCCCTGAGGTATGTGGTAGTTGGTTAACTGAACAGCTCCCTGCACAAAGCACATAACAAACATTGTCACAAAGACCATCCCGGTTAAAAAGTCTCTGCCTAGATTTGAAACAACTCACTAGTAACTTAAGCATCTTTATGAAACCAAGTCAGACCTGCAGAAGCTTCTATTATTAGTGTAGGCTAACTCTGAGACACCTCTCCACATTGTTTCCCCCACTGCACCAAGTCATGAACTTTGAAGTCAAATGCTGCGTTAGTGTCACAAATTTCACTCCCCTTGGCCTCCTTGAGAGTCCTGGGGAGGCACATTTTTGCACTTGCATCAGAGTTAATTGTCACCTCTCAACAAAGCAACAGCCTTATAGATTTAGCTGACTATTCTTGGAAAGAATTCCCAGCACACAATCTCTCTAGGGAGAGCCTTTCAGCTCTGTGTGCATCTAGACTACAGCCACAGTCACACTGTCATTGCTGCATCCTAGTTAGAAGTCCATCTGGTTCACTAGGGCCTCTCTTCTCATATATGCAAACTCACAGGTCCTGAACTCGGTGTCACTTACACAGGTTTTCCTGACTATCATCTGTAAGGCAAACAAATTGGCTGTTCACAAGAAGAAGCAAGGGACTTTCAGTTCTGTCCTCCATAAATCCGAAAGAATGGAATTTCCAGATGCACCAGATAAGAAGGTGAGAATTACCTTGAAGCCTCAGTGAGCAAGGAAGCAAGGACTAGCTGAAGACACAAGAGGGATTTTGCAAATTAGACTGATACCATTTATCTCCCACTAATGTACAGGAAAAAATGTAACTGAATCTATGTTAATACTACTTTTATCTTAACACAACCCTTAGAGCCTCAGTCCCATAGCGGCAAGCACAATAGTAGGGTGGAGAACTGCTGCTGCACTTCTGTCTTTGTTCTGAGACATAAGAAACATCATCTACCTTTTTGAGAGATTGGATTTGGTCAGGCAGCTTCTCTTCTAGTTCAGCCACTTTCTGATCCCCCAAAGTGCCAGTTTCTTCCTTTGAATGCTCTGTTGTGCCTGCGCTCAGGTGCACCTCAGCCTGTGACCTTTTGGAGGAAGAGCAGTACAATTCAGCACTTGCACCCAGGGCACAGCCAGCAGAGGAATGTCTGCTCTGGAACTCAAATTCAAACGAACTGAAGGAACAAGCTTCTGTGGTCAGCACCTGCCAACTGGACAAAGAACCCCTGCCCACCCCAGTCCTGCCATCTCTGCATCATTACCTTCCATGTGAGCCAGGAGGTGCAACTTCAGTGAGATACTCCATATTTACTTTAGATCCTTTAGGTCCTTTAGATGGGAGAAATTCACTGCACTCACCCCACAGCATGCTGGCTCACCAACACTATACTAAGGACAACATCAGTAGCAACTTTTCTGCCCAAGAAAGGACACCTTCTTTTATGCCAGCTACTGCATGGCATCTGCATACTCCCTCAGAGGTCAACTGGATCAGTGAAAGAATTCAGAACAATTTTGACAGCCATCCTGAGAATGCCATCTATTTAAGTGGCCCATTATGCCTTTCCTACTAGCAATGCCAACAGATACAGGGAGCACCCAAGTGTCTCTCTGCCCATATTCAAATACACTCCACAGATAAGCAAGCAGTAACACATACAATGGGCAGCACAATAACTTAAGCAAAGAGGTCCAAGTACTGCACTGTAACGAAAGAAAATGGACATGCTAAAACAGTAAGAATGGTACGTAGCAGGAAAAGAATGGGCAAGAAAGGAAACGTCTCTGGCATTTAGTCTCTGTTGAGGGTTTACTTCTAAATTTATTGAAAAAAATTGCTGCATGTTGTCTATAGCTAGACTTATAATCCCAAATGAACTCAGATGCCAGAAGAGTGTCCTCTGTAATGCTCTCATTACGTATGTGAAACTTCTATGAGAAGCAACCTAGTATTAAATAAGAATAGAAATACTTGCACTTTTGAAAGTCAAAACCTTCTCACAGCACTATAAAACCAATGTCAACTGCCTTGCTCTAAAGGATCAGAAATGTGAGAACACAGCATTAATGGAAAAAAAATGTGTTTCTTCATATTTCTCCTTTGAGAAGTGAGAAATATTCTCATTAGCAAGGAAACAGACTATGAGTATAGTTTGGATAATTAAAAATAAAATAAAATATACAGAGCTCAATTAAGACACATTCTGCATCCACAGAGAAGACTCGAACAGGGCAAATGTGGCCTTTTTTTCAAATTGTTACTCTTACGGCACTGCAGAATTTATCCAGAAACAAAGCCATTTTTTACTTACATTCTCTCAACAGTGCGATTTCCTTTCCTAGAATTGGCACAACAGACCAGAAGGTCTGTAAGAACAACTCAAATGAGATGAATAGCAGGTTCACAAAACAGCAGCAGATGGACAAAGTAAGAAGGGACACTTGGTGGGAACAATTTTTTAAAGGAAGAATTCTTGGACTTCTATACTATCATTTTCCAGACTATCTGCATTTCAGTTTAGCAGTTGCATGAACACACCTAGATGGGCTATTTGGTCATTTGCTACCATTGGTGCACATACCTGCTCACAAAGCTCTCCATCAATACAGGAGCTTACAGGATGGGAATTTTTTCCTCCAGATCCCACTGATAGCCAAGAGTCTCACTGAAAGACTAGGAAGAGCTACACAAGCTTTACAGGCAGACTTACAAAGACAGAGTTCAGCTGATTTCTCCTCACACAAACCTTTAGGACCATCTCCATCCCTTTCAAAGAAGATCTAAATTGATACAAATTTAATAGGCAATGTCCACAAGTATCTATCATCTACTTTGGCTATTTTGCTCACAGTCTATACTAATCTCTTTAAAGAAAATTAGACAATATAATAAAAAGATTGAAGAACTCATTTATAGTCAGGAAGTCTGACAGAGATGTCAGCAGCATCAAACCAAGATGGCATCAAACAGCTGCTTTGGTTAGAAGGGTAGTTTGATGCGGGGGTTTTTTTCCCTAGATTTTTGCATTTTTTTTATGAAGCTGTGGTTTACCTATTGTAATTAACTCACA
This sequence comes from Tichodroma muraria, assembly GCA_013390105.1. Taxonomy (NCBI): domain Eukaryota; kingdom Metazoa; phylum Chordata; class Aves; order Passeriformes; family Sittidae; genus Tichodroma; species Tichodroma muraria. Next base: position 24,955 of record WAAG01030501.1, read on the forward strand.
CATTTCTGAAATTGTATCCTGTGCAACAAATGTATAATGGCAAATGAAACTGCACTGCATAGTATTAGTGCTTGTAAGCAACGAAATTACTTGGCCACAAACATGCCCAGCCAGTACCAACAAGCCAAACATCTGATAACAGGGTTGATCAGCAGCATTAATGGAGAGACGCAGAAAACCAACGATGAAGAAAAAAGCCAAAACATTGTCAAGAAAATAGTAAAAGGTATTTTCTTATACCAGCTTATTTACAGCTTCCACCAGATTTACAAACAGCAGGCATGCTCAATTATTAAAAGTATCCTTCAGACAGGATAGAGAAAATTTCTCCCTGAAAATGTACTGGCTTTTATAATGGATTATAAAACTGCACAAGGTTTCTTTCAAGCTGAATGACTCTGTGATTCGAATAGCTGAGCCATGAACTACATTTCATAAGCTTTAAAACAACCTTAAAGCTTGTAAGAACAGGCCCTCCCATACTGATTCCAGTATATACTGTCCCAAAACAGACAATTCAGTCTCCCGTCCCTTCTTTTTACCTGCACAGAACAAACTGCCATACAGAAGAGGTCACAGGAGCAAAACAGGCTCTCATGCATGTGGGCCACAACACACAAAAAGGTTTTCCTACCCGCTCTGTGAAGTACTGGACTCCAAAGAATCAACTAGCTGATCTGCAGGCTCTGTCTTTTGGGCTGAGTCTTCATTTTCTAACAACAAAAAAAATATAGGAAGAGAAGGTGAAAGAAATGTTGGTGTTTAGAACATACTGACAGGAAAAAAAACTGCAGCCAGCACTCAAACACAAGGTCATACAGCCGTGGAACAAAGACCTGTGCCAACCAGTTTTTCGTGTTATGAGCTGTATCTAGAACCTTGCGGAACAAAGATTCTTGATGGCCTCAACCCTGGGAAAGGGAGAACAAAATCCTACGCATGTTTTTGGTGTAAAGCCCTTCTCAGAAGCAGGGTTCATTCGGAACTACTAATCCTAGCTTTAGAAGGACAGAACAAGGCCAAATTTCATCATGTAAAACTAAGCTGACAAAGCCCCGGAAAAAGCAATCATGCATCAGTTCACAAAGGGCACTGACGAGATGGAAATTCCTAGGGCAGTGCTAAAAGGACCGTCTATAAAGATGGCTCCTGGTCTTCCCCGAGTCTCCTGAACTCAGGGAAAACTGTCCCCATACGACTGCGGTACGCGCTTCACAGCGCTGCTCTCCGATCGCGTTAAGGCGGTGAACAGGGCACGGACAAGTTCCAGCTTCTGCAGGTTGCTGATGCCCCTCGGAGCCGCCGGCCGTTCCCAAGAGTCAGGGCGGGAAGGAGACAGCTCCAGCCCAGGGGCACGCAGCCCACGGCATAGTCCAGTCCCGGCTAGACGGGGCCTCTCTCACCGGGGAAAGCACAAACCTCCATCAATCCTCGCTCTTCCCACTGCACCGGGAGGAACTCTTGCTGCAGTTCCAGGCACCCGAGCGGCAGGTGAGCAGGTGAGTCGCGCAGAGACCACAGCCCGCCCCTCTCCGCCCAGCTCCGGCACAGCCGGCACCGCGGGCGGCACCCGGGGCGCTGCCGTCCGCAGCGGGCACCGCACTGCCACCGCAGGGAGCTGCCACCCGGGAACACGGCTTAGCCGGCAGACACGAGCAAACCACCACGTAAAGGAAACTCTCCCCGTAAGGCCAACGCTAAACATGCGCCGCCGGGCTGCCCTCTGCCCAGCCCAGCCCGTACCTGCGGGGCCCAGGGGCGCGGTGTCGCCGCCCGGGGGCTCGGAGCGGGAGCCGGCGGAGAGCGCGTCCGACATGGGCACGGCTCGGCGGGCGGCCGGAAACACCCGAGCGTGGCCGGAGAGGGGCGGCCGGAAACACCCGAGCGGGGGGGACGGAAACGCCCGAGCGAGTGCGTGTGAGCCGGGCCGCAGGGAGATGGTGGCGCCTCGGTGCTCATCCCTCAGCCTCCCCCCTCTACAACGCAGCCAATCAACGCCTAGTTCTGCAGAGCCGCGGGGCGCGGGCGGCGTTGAGGCTGACAGCAGGGAGGGACTGGCGGAAGGGAGAGGGGGCGCACCTCCAGGAAGTGATGGTTGCCAAGGTAACGGGTCGCGACAAGACGCGTTGCCGTGGTGGCCTGGGGATGGAGCCGATGGAGCCGCACCCGGGTCCCGCGGGGCCTGCAGTGGCTAAAGGGCCGCAGGCTGGGCCCGAAGGCGCGGAGGGACCGCGGCCCGTCTGCCCCTTCCTGACCTGGAGCACCGAGGAAGTGGCTGAGTGGGTGGCGCAGCTCGGCTTCCCTCAGTACGAGGTGCGGGGCTGCCCGTCCGGGCGGGAAACCCCCGCCCCCGGCGCCGCCTGGACCGGTGGCCCTAAACTCAGCGTGTGTGTGAGCGTGTGCGTGGGAGGTACAGTAGGGAGCGGTAGTGGTAGAGGGCGATCTGCCTTTCCCTCCGCTTTCCTGCCCAGGAATGCTTCAGGGCCAACGGCATCACCGGCCGCCGCCTCATCCACGCGAACTGCTCCAACCTGCCCGCCTTGGGCGTCACGGACTTCGGCCACATGCAGGTACGCCCGGCTGCGGCTGCCGGAGCTCCTTCCTGAGCCCCTCGGCGCCCAGCGCTGCCCCTGCCTGCTAGCCGGTGGGCTGGGCTGTGGCCTGCCTGCCCGGGCAGAGCGCTCATCCAAAGAGTGAGCCTGAAACTGGACAGCCGAACTTATGCAAACAGTCCTAGTTTTACAGTATAGGTCTGTTCAGGTCTTTAGCTGGCTGCACATCTAGGGCTTCTTCTCTGGGGCACCATAAGTGGTTAGCCTTTTATTGAAGTGTATGTTGCCCCCTGGCCCCATAAAATTGCTTAGCAAGATGCACGCACCCTCAGAATTTCTTTTAAATCGTTTTCCACTTACTGATTTGTAGAACTTGTGAAAATCTAGTTAGATTTAACCTGCAGCAATTGGGCCACTGATCTCAAGCAGCAAAAGGGCCACTCGTTTTTATTTCCTTCTTTTACACTTTGCTGGACACAGACAGGAGCTCTGTCTCTTCCTCATTTTATGAACATGTAATTAGTCTTTTTCCTTTCAAACCCACATATTTTCTTTAACAAACACTGATAGTAAAGGCTGAATTTTGGGGCTACAGTCTGGCCTTCCAAAGCTTTCTAAAAGTTCAGAAAATCAACAAGTTGACTTAAATTTCATTACCCTCTTTCCCTTCCCTGGTGGAAACCACAGAGGGACTGCATTTACAGAGCCAAATAATCTTTTTTGCATCACAGTTTGAAGTTGCTTTCACCAGAAGACACAAGTAGAAGTTCAAATCAAGAAGAAAGAAGAAGCTTTATGCTCCAGTGACTAGAGTATTAACACTATTTTATTCTACAGTACCAAAATGCAACTTCACCACAGTTCTGTCTGGTTGCACAATCTTAACCGTTTGTTTGAAACTAAATATGCCACCAAAAACATTAACTAGTGTCATGACTTTGCCTGTTGTTTTGAGAGAAAGGCATCAATTTAAGTTTTTCAGACAGCAAACTTTCACGAATATTACTGGAACAAGCAGATAGAGACTATAGTCATTTGTGCTTTCCAAAAGTGGAAGAATTTTAAAGGCTTTGTACACCTCACCCTCAGGATATATACCCTCGGGGTATGGTGTTAGTTCAACTGCTGAGTAAAACTAGGCCATGGGTTAGACATATCAACTGTAACCCATTCTTCCTCTTGTAGGAGCTGAAATTCCTCTAGATAAGCTATAGGCAGCCAGGACACTGCCGCAAGCTTGGAAGTGAGACTGTCTCAGTAATGTTTTCCAAAGCTTGCAAGTAAATTGGGAACATCTCACAGATTTCAGTGGAACCTGGATGTTCTCAAAGGTCATGCCCTATCCTGTCAGTTATTTGTGCTTTAAAGAACTTTATTCTGGCAGAATCCAAGTGTGCAAATCTCTGCAGGATATGGCCCTTTGGGTCTTTCAGGAAGTGTCTACTAGAGCAGGTGAAAAGTTAAAGCTGCAATTTCCCAACAAGAAATATAAACTAAAGGCTGTGAGCAGTTGAAACTGATACAGTTACTATAGAAATAAGAGTGATAGCATCAGCTCAGTGAGACAGAAACTGGTTGCAGTTTAGGGGAAATGGCAGTCTGGTAGAGAATTACACAGGTAATTATGTGGAAGCTACGAAGCGTGGACAAGTGACGTTACTGCTGGTTTTAATCCCACTGTACTGGTATTTTAAATATCAAAACCACTCAAGATACAAGTGTAGTGTTCTTTTGTTATCACAAAAAGTAGGAAACTACTTTTCAGAGTCAAGCTAAAGTTGGGGGAAGGTTTTGAGCAAATTCTGTGAAAGATCAGTAAAACCATGCAAATTGTATTTTGAAGCTTCAATCATATTAGATACCTAAATTCTCAGAAGTTGCTTCAAAAACAATGGCAAAGCTCTGCTCACTCACAGTTCCAGGTCCAGCTGGCTTAGACAACCATACACTCATCATTTTCTAAATGAACAATTTGACTTTTTGCTAATTATTTTTTACATCTTTGTGTAGATTTTCATTTGTATTATAATTTAGCAAACAGCGATGATTTTGCATTAAGCAGAAAAGGCTGCAGTTCATTCACCCATAATTTGTTTGTCCTTGAAGTGCAAGGATCAAAGCAGAGCTATATTTATACCACTAACAGACCAGATGTGATGTCATCCCTGATAGTAAATCTGCAGAGAAGCTGATATGCACTGCTTTTACAATGTTACATGGGGCTTATGGATTCAGATCCCCCTTGTGTTGCAACTTCAAGCATGAAACTGTACCAAAATCCAGAGTATCACTTCTTTTTCCTGCTGCTTTGAATGGAACAGATGGTTTTAGCTGTTGCCCCATTGTCTTGGTCTGAGAAATGAGAATTTCCTGTGTTTCGTCTTGTATTTCAGGAAATTTCACGACACGTGCGAGAGTTGCTGGGGATTGAGGAGCCTCTCTTCAGCAGATCCATTGCCCTTCCGTACAGAGACAGTATGGGTCTCTTCCTAGAGAGAAAGGCACCAACAGGAAAGAAAGCAGATGCCCTCTCTTTCTCACAGTTTATCGAAAAAGCAGGACTGGAGCCCTATACTACAGTTCCTTCTTTGCAAAGATCCCAGACCATGGTGGGAGTGGATGCTCTCCCTGTAATGCAGGACATGCAGAGGCAGAATTAGAGACTCATGCTTCACTTTTTCCTTTGTAAGAAGCCCAGCAGCCACAGCAGACTGTACCCTTATTACCTTGTAGATTGTTCAAGGAGGTACAGTTCCACTTTTTCACAATTAGAGAAAATTGCACACTGCACTGCCACTGCAACTCTTAGACATTTTATTACACCAAACCCATTTCCACATTGTCTCTTTTCTGCAATACTTCATTTGCTTACAGGAACTAAGTGAAGTGGACATTGTAGATCAGACGGTACCATTGTCTTTCACTTCGGCTTCACAGTTGATTAAAAAAGACCAAAACACAATCATAGATATATTTTAGGCACAAGTGTTCAATAAGAACTTCCCAGATGCTCAAGTGAATAGATTTCTCACAGGCTTCAGTGTCTGCAGAATGGGCTTGCTCTGAAACCCAGATGTAAGATAAATGGCATATACAATAACTGGTGTGCAGGTGTGGTGACAGCTGCTGTCAGCAATCATAATTAAGCAAGGAGTCTAGGTGCAACACGCAGAACTAATCCTTGGCCTCACCACAGAAATGATTTCCTGTGAGGCAAAACCAAGCAGGCAGTGTTTTATCATGCTAAACAGTACTGAAACACATGGTAGATGGTGGCAGAAAGTACAAAAGAAAACTGAACTAGAGAATTTAGGGAATAAAAATTGCTTTGTCCCAGGTGGATTTGGACAGAGTATCCAGTTACCTCCTTTTTCCTTGAAGGACATATCATATAGTCTGTGGTGGTGAGGGTTAGATGCATTATCACCAGCAAGGAAGTAGAAGTAAGTGCTGATGAAAGCCTGGCTCAGAAAGAGAGCTCCTGACTAAATCATTAGTATGTTGTCAGGATTCAATGGCTTTCTCAAGATCCCCCATGGGGAATAAAAAAATACAACAAAAAAAGACTGGGCTTGATCCTGTTTAGTTTGTTACACCAAAGCTGTAGCCACTACAAAATAACTGTAATTTGTTTTTGTAATTTAGTTTTGTATTGAAGCTGCAATAGAAACACAGTGAAACTGAAGCAGTTCACAGGCCGAGAAGACTATGTAATAAGCAAAATCAGATAAAAAGAAAATAGGCAGCCAGGGATAAGCAGGTTTGCTAAGCAGTGTGGAGAGTGAAACTCAGAAGAAAATGTGTGCATAGTTATTGGCTGGAATAGTTTAAAGAGTCTGAGAGTTTACAGTGCTGGTTCTTGCACCACTTAGTCTCATGAAGGAGCTGGGATGAGATCTCAGCAAAGCATTCCTCATGGGCTTCATTATGGTTTATGAAGATTTAGAGTCATAATCAGCATTTTCCTCTGGAATTTCTGAGAAAGTGTTGGAAGCAGCTGTGGAAAATGGAGACTTGTCATCCAGTATCATGCTGGGCTCCACTACAGCTGAAGTGAGTGATGTCTTGGTGATGACCAGCCCACATTGCTTTGTAGAAGAGTTTCCAGAGGGAGCCTGGTACTGTAGCGCACCAGGCATCAGATGGCACCAGACAAGCTCTTTCTTTTCTAGCAGCTGGCTAAAGAGAGACCTTCTCAGTGGCACAGCTGTCAGGTCACACCAGGAGAAGGTTCTGGGAAGGGAAAACAAGTGGAAACATTTACTGGCAACAACAGTCCAAAGCATCTTGCTAGTAATGTAACAAATAGTGGTTTTCTTCAGTGCCTAACTATAAGACACTTTCTTGGGCCTTTGAGAAACCATCAGACTCAGAGACCTGAATATAAAGTGTTCCAGG
>WAAG01030513.1:2855-68844 GCA_013390105.1 Tichodroma muraria
TGGCCAATTTGGCCCTGACAATGGAATTGTTTGGGGTAGTGAGAGGGAAAGGTATTTTGGTTGCTAAAAAAATTGTGACCTGGTTGTTAGATGTAATTTAGGAGAAAAAGCAAACGACAAAGACTCACTACAGTGTCCCTTGTGTCGTGTTCTTTGTAAGCCAAAGTCAGATTAGAAATTCAGCGGCCAAATAAGCTGCCACAAATTGGCCTTACCTAGCTTGAACCTTAGCAACCCAGTGTTTGTTCAAATTCAGCCACCAGGGTGTTCCAGCTAACAAGCTGAGGTCTGTGCACTGTGAGATGTTCTTAACAAGATGTTGCAGCCAGTAGCTCCCACTGACCTGCTCACAGACCCAGGTGCCTCTTGGAGGTGGGAGTGAGGTCTCCTTGCAAGGTGGAGCCTTGCAGGCACGTAGATGTGTAATAGTATTTCCAGGGAATTCAGTTAGAGATTAAAGAATCCATTGAACTGTTGGCAGTTCAGCATAAGTTGTCCCAACTTGTGTTGGGACTGGGGGAGCAGATTGGTTATGGACCACATGAGGTTTGGGCATTATCTATGTCCACTAATTATGATCAAAATGATCTTATACTGATGGGTACCAAGGTGAACGATTGAAAGGCTCTGTGCCAACTGCTTATAAGTATGATGTTTTATTCTTCATCTGAAGAACATGTGGAAGCTTAAGAGGAAATTCTTGATGCTTGCAGCAAGACAGGGAATGTTTTTCCTGTAACAGAAAAAATTGAACTGCATCTCAATCACAGTGTTAGTAACCTGTTCATGTGACAAGTTTCAGGATTTGCAGATCCAAAGGTTGTCCTTATGTTGCATGTGAACCATTTTCATTGTGAAGTAAAACAATTATCATGTCTAATCTTAGAGCTGATGGAAGAAGCTGAAGCAGAAGCACCACCAACAGCACCAGCAGCAGCCACAGTACGACCAGGTGATGCAGAGTGTGACATGTCCTTGCAGGAGGGGTGGGGTATGGAGGTCTGCATCTTATTGGCAGATGTCATTAGCAGTCATGTCCTAGGTATAAGGTGCTCATGATGAGCCATTTCATTTTGAGAAATGGTGTGCAACACTTTAATAGCTGTTAAACATTAGTTGAAAGTGCCTCTACTTTCTTCAACCTGTGTCATTGGTGTGTTCTTTGATTTGATTTTTACAGATGATGAGTGAGCTGTAAAGAAAGATTAGTGGGGGGCACTGTGTAAAGGCAATTCAGTATCTATTAATGTCTGCTTAACTCAAATGTGTGCATGTCTGCATGTACAGCCAAGTGAAGTTTGCCTGCATAGCTGGCAGTGGGGTCTGGATGGAATTTCTGCCTGCTGCCAAGCTCTGTAACCCCTGCTAGACTGGGTCTGCACACACATCACCTATCTTGGTCTGCATGGAGAACTTGGCTTTGGGCTGTGAATTAACTAAAGTAAACGTGGTTGGGCAACTTTGCTTTGATCCAACACAACTTTTAAATGGTCATATACTGTAGGCACACAGTTTGTGGTGATTGGGAATGGGGCTGCAGCGAGCCTCATCCCTAACAGGCTACAGCTGTGTAAGACAGGTGAGCAGTGTTAAAGGCAAAGAGACATGGAGTACAGACCAGTCACAGAAGGGTGGAGAGGGCACACAGGTGTAATGCATGTGAGATGAGTGGTGTAAAGGCTGGAAGGAAGAACAACGAGGCAGTAGTGCTTAGAACCATTCATGAGGTCAGTTGTACAGTCTCCTTCAATACACCTTTTAAAAACCTGTATCCTAAGTTGGTGTAGTGCAGGGAAAACTTCTACATTTGACTGAATAAATCATTACACAAAGAAACTGGGAAACTAAGAGGAAACATCTGATAAACATTTTAAGAGTCAGGGACGCTTTTATGATGAAAATTATTATAAAGGAAACTACTGCCTCCTGTGTTTACGCGTGGAGGTGTGGGAGGGAGGAGATCAGCTGCTGGTGGTCTGTGAGCTTGCTGTAGTCTGTTGGTCCTTAACGTCTGCAGTGTTTTAAAGGTTTTCCTAGAACGTGTTCATTTACAGTCCATCCAGACATAGTAAAAAACTCAGCATGGGGTTAAAGCATACTTCTTGTCCTCTGTTATGTACCTTTCCACTCTCCCCCAAAGTACATGTACTTGCCATCGAAGACAATGCTTAGGAGAAGTGGTGACTCTTTCTTTAAACTGTTCCAAATTTGGTGTATTCTGTGCAAATGCATGTTACGTTGTTCTGGGTCTTGGTGATAGGTCTGCCACAGTGAACCATTCTTACAAGAGAAAGTGTTACATAGTTGAATGTAATAAATGTTTGGGGTTTATTTATATTTTCTTGCAGACTACAGAAAGCTACACAAATTTATCTCAGACCAAGAGATATGAGTCTGAGATAAATGAGGTGCTTTTTTCAGGGAAGACCTAATTCCCCTGATCTGATTCATCTTGTTAAAACTATATTCATACTCATTTGACTGTATTTTTTTCATTTAAGAGCCAGCTGAACCAAGCCATAGAGAAGTATCTCTAGGAAGTAAGTGTTTGTCCTCAGTTATTATCAACAAATATTTTTAAGTAACGCTGAACAAAGTTGCATCTGTTTTTAAAGTCAGCTCAATCAAAACCAAGAAAAGGTCTTTTACTGGCTCCTGGCACATTTCTTCATTTATAGTAATATCATGCTGCATCATGTGAAAAATACTTAGCAGCAAAAATTACTATTTAAATAATTTTACAAAGGAGTTCTATGAATTCTTCATGGTTGGTGAGTCATGGCTATACATAGGCTCTGCATGACTGTTCATATCCTGAATGATGCATCTAGTTATTCAGTGCAGTAGTTTCCACAGTTGATGCAAGTGAGTGATTGCCATCATCAGGAACTCTGAATGCCATATTGGCTTGGATATACTGTGTTGGGGACAAGGGAATGGAGTATTGTTGTTCTTCTAGCACTTAAACTCTGGAAAACATCCAACTTTCCTATTGCCCAAGAATATACTTGAGTTGTATCTTTTTCAGATAGAATCATTTAATTTGGAAAAGCCTTCTAAAAGCATCAAGTCAAACTGTTGCCCCAGTACTGCAAAGCTCACCACTAAACCATCTCTCCAAATGCCACATCTACATGGCTTTTAAATGCCCCCAAGGACGGTGACTCCACCACTTCCCTGGGCAGCCTTTGCAGGGCTTGACAACCCTTTTGGTGAAGAAGTGTTTCCTAGTATGTAGATATATGTAAGACCAAGGGAGCTGTAGGTTTTGTGTCCCTCATGTGTTTTTGCATGTGGTTTTGGTGCATTAGAAATACTGAATTGACCTGAGGGTTGGGATGATGAGCTCTGCCCCTGTCAGTGCTGCCTTTGCTATAGCCCAGCCTGTCAGCACAGCCCTGGATGGCTGTGGCTGTCTCTGCTGTGGTTCCAGGGTGCTGTGGTGGTTTGCTGGGGTGCTGCCTTTGTGTCAGGTGGTCCAGAGAGGGGTTTGCTGATGTGTCTGTGGCAGCTTGATGGCTGCCATAGCCCGCTGCCCTGGGATGGCGGCCGCTGTGCATCAGCACACTTCATCTTAAGGCTCTCAGCTTTGCTTCATTCCCCAATCCTGCTTACATTGCCCCAAAAGAGAAAGCAGCAAATCTCAATGCTCCTGTTCCTCTGTAGCATTTTCCATGGAAATTTCCTTTCCAGTCTCCATTGCTTCACTTTCCCTGTCATGTCATTGAACTCTGAGCCAAGCCAAGCGAACATTCTCAACCAGAAAGAGTGTTACAAGCTGAGTTACAGGTTCACTCCAAGGGTTTTAAGTCAGTGTGTCTTGGAGCCCTGTTTCAGCAATCAAGACAGAAAGAAGGCAAACATTAGAGTCACAGCAGAGCTGAGCTGCAGATTTTAAGCTCACAGTTATGAAGGTTGGAACATCAGATGTCTTTACCATGCCAAAACTCTGTGAGATTGCTGAAGCTAGATGATGCAGGAGAAAGACAGTTGTTCCTGAGTACTGTCACATGGAGGAAATGCAGCTGTGGGCCTTCAGTGTGATGGTTTGGAAGAGACAGAAAAGCATAGCTATGAATTTGTCATCCAAAAGTGGCTTCAGACACTGTAACTACAGAAATGTTTTTGTGGTGAAAAGGCATGCAGTGGCCAAAATCACTTCAGAACTAGGCTGGAAGGTATAAAATGATCATGTGGTGAAACAGCTTGGCTTTGTGGTGATGAATTACTCTCACCCCAAACCTTCAAAACAACTTCAGGGAAAAACCAATTTCCTTCCAACATCATATTCTCTGTAAAAAGAACAGAATCAGGCTCTGGGTCATGTGGACAGTGCTACACAGACACGAGATTCCTTTGATCTGCAGCCAAGCATCCCTGCAATGAATAAAACTGTATAAACAATGAATAAAACTGTATCAAAAGGTGATGAATGCTTTAGCCAGTATGATTTTTTTTTATTTTTTTTTTTAAAGTATATCATAATGCCTTCCTGTGTGTGATACTGTGCTTTGAAAATTAGCTAGGGTTAAAATTTGTTTTGGACTGACTGAAATAGAATAATGCAGAAATCTGTATCTAGTTGACAGAGAAGCAGTCCTACTAATGCCAATTTTATTTCCATTCATTAAGAACTAGAGTGCTCTAAGATTCTAAGCTGCTTTACATTGCAATGGAAATGGTAATTTCCACAGAATCAGATTGCTGTGAATACACTTTTATTATTATTAGTTAAAAAAGATAATGCTTTTCATGTTTTTAGAAATTTTTACTTAAGTACAACAGTAACAGAATGGGTGGGGAAGTTCCACTTTTTTCATTCACCACTACTTTTTTAACAGATAACACAGAAACAGAAGAAAATTTTCAGATAAAGCAACATCCAAGCCTGACGTCATAGACCTCATCAATACTGGGTAAAAGAATTTAGTGTTTCTTGAAGTCAACACCTGTCAAGGACTAATATTTCTATATTTTTGGCTGGGGAAAGGAGAGATGAAGTATAATACTAAATGTCAGAAAGTGCCAGTACTTTAGTTTTGAATTATTTTATGTGTCTTAGTTCTCACATATAAGATGTCACATGTTTTGTACTTTCTTATCCAAATACAATATACATCACACTATGTTCAAATTTGTGAGGAAATCCTAGGAAAAGGTGGCCTAAAATGTGTGATGGTAATCACATACCTCAGAAGCAGAGCAACTGAAAGCTGAGAGAATTTTTAATTGAGAGGAAAGCTTTTCACTATGATTGCAGTATTGTCTGAGCTTGGGACACTCAGTAAAGCTATTAACTGTGATGACAAACCAACCTCCTTTAAAGGTTTTCTTTCTTTCTTTTCATAAATTACACTTTTATGAAAAGCCTAGTTTAATTTACAATGCCCAAAAGTCCAAATCTTTCTCTTACTCTATTTTTAACGTCACTTGTTCCTAAAAATTACGTTTTTGTGGTGGTGGAGAGCAATGTTAGCCATGTTATCACATCACCAAATCTAAAATGCTGACCCACATGGTTTGGAGTCTCTGTGCTTCATTCAAAGAAAATTGTAGCACTTCTTCCCATTTCAGTTTTTTGGTAATACTGAACCCCAAATATCTTCCTCATTATGCGGCGTTTGATACTTCAGCGATTTGATTTGTTTGGTAGAAAGTTAAACGAAACATTGGCTAGGGGAGCCTGGGGCCTGTGGGTTTCATTCCTGGCACCATCTCAGTTTCTGGAGCCGGGGACAGCCTTGGCCCTCCACACCCACGGCATGAACACAGCCCAGGGCACGGACACCGGGACAGTGAGATGATGTGGTAGAAAGCTGCAGGAACTGGCCAACCAGCATCCCAGCTGCCTGTGCCCTCTGCACTACAGGCACAGCAGTGGTGGTCTTACTAAATCAGTGAAGTCTGTGCTGGAGGTATTTGTCATAGAACTGAATGCGGCAGGATAAAATATACTAAAGGAAAAGCTTTGATTCATCATGGTGTGCACTGCAGCCAGTGAGATACAAAAAAAATCTCACTTGTCAATTAAAGGTCTCAGAAGTGTTGTCTGAGCAATGGCTGCACGATCTGATGCTGCAGTGGTTCAGAGTTTTGGATGTTTTAGGCCATCCACTGAATTTATTTTAAAATAAATATTTGTTCTAAATTCTGACAGAGACCACTCATGCACACATTTAGTCTCATATTTATTGAGAGCAATATTCAGCTTCTGCATGCTTGCTAAATCTAGGCCTAAAGAACTGGAAAATAGAATACAAACTGCTCATAGTTGTAATAATACACAAAGCTTCAATGAAACTAACTTATGTTTTTAATTTCTCTTACCTAGTCAGAAGCTTCCTTGAGAAGAGCCTGCTTGGGCCTGTCCAGAGCTGTGTAATATAACTGTATAAGAGAAGTATCTTATATGCAAACCCTTTTGTACTATTAAATAGAAATGTCTACTTTTTCAGCAGTTCTGTGAATTGACCTAAATCAAAGAATAACTGTAAATGTGGAACGTTTGAGTTTACTTTGGAATATATTTTAAGGACTAAATTTGATGCAGCGGTGCTGGGGAGATGACAGGGATTAAAACCATCAGGAACTTAGCTGAGGCTGTTTATATTTTCCAATAAAGCTGAATTTTACTGTATCTGAATGCATCCTAGCTTTTGTAATGAAAAAATCCTGCAAAGAGTTCAGTTTGTTTACTTTGGAGAAAAAAAATCCTCCATGTTAATTTTCAGCTACTACTTTAATGGCTTATTGGATAATAGTATCTGTATATTTGAGCTATTTTTTCCTATTATATCTATCACAATTCATATGTTTTTCCTAAATAAAAGATGAACTGGTTCACTTGATGGTTAGTATGCATTAATGAGATGGACTGTGAAATGGTTGGTATTCCAGTGTGTGGATTAGGAACCAACTGAAATTAAACCAAATCATAGTTTGTTCTGTTAATTCAAAGTAGTAAGGACATGTCATATGAGAGTATCACACAGTTTATATATGATGGGTTTGGTCTTGCAGTCCTACTGTAGACAGCACTTGTGTGGACTTGTGTGAGAGCTTTCCTGCTGAAGGCTGTGGGGGATGCTTTTCTGTTCTAGAACTAGTTATGGAAACATGCTGCAACCTGCTCTAAATCCTGTTGTGTCAAAAATTCAGGATATTCTGTGAATATGACAAATTAAGTCCCCTGTAGTCCTGGTTATGTGCCACAACATGTAAGACTCACATACATCTTTTTTACTGAAATTTTACAAACCATAAGAGAGGTACAGTTCTGGCTATATGATAATCTCTGAAAATGTAGATTTGTAAAGGTTTTCTCTTTTACTGGCATGAGTTTGAGATTTTTACATTATGCACAAATGGTAAATCATATTCCCTGATGAAGAAATAAAGACCTTTTTGATGTTTTTCATGACTGTCCATGCAGTATACAGTTCTGTCTTTTACAACAAATCAAGTCCTAGCATTAATTCTGTAGGCAGGTAGAACGTGCTGCAGCATGGTTATTAACTGCCAGCAAAGAAATAAGGTCCAGTCATGCCTTTGAGACTGAAATCCAGCTCTGAGTGTATCTTCAAGGAAAATTCTGAAGCCTTAAATTCAATTGAGTGCAGTGTCTGTTCCCTGGGAGCAACCTGAAATTCAGCAGGTAAATTCAGAACAGCACGTTTCTGTCATTCTGGAGATAAGGGAGACCTATAGGGCATCTGTGTTCCACATCATGCAGATCTGGGTGCTCCCACTTCAATACTGGGACCTTGTGCTGGTGATGTCAGCAGGGGCAGGTTTAGCTCCATGCTGAGGCATTTTGAAGAAGCTCATCCTGGTCCTACCTTCCTTCTCTCCAGATGGAAGCTGGTGGTGACTGGTGCCATGCTGCCTTCCTGCCTCAGCAGACAGCCCCATGGAATGGGTCCACCTTACCCATTAACCCAGCCCTGTGGGCACTGTCCACAGTGTAACCACCACCACCTTTGCCTGCTGCTCACTTGAACAGACATGCTGAGCTTATGAACCTCCAGCAGTAGTTCTGGACCAGGCTTCTGGACATGTTTAGAATGAGGAAATGAGATAATGCAGCTCTTCCCAGGTTTCAGCTGGCTTCACTTCCCCTTCTGAGAAAGCAGGAGGGTTCATCCCTTTACTCACAGCCCTCTTTAGGAGGCACTTCTAGCACAGCTGCCTGCCCAGCTGTCTGTTGCTGGTGGAGTCCTTAGTGCTCACTCAAAATGAGGGCAGTGTCACAGCAAAGGAGCTGGGAAAATAAGTTATTCTAGGGTATTGCCTTGTCAAGTGTTTAACAGCAGAGTGGCTCTACTAAAACTTTGTATGCAGGAGCCAAAAGAAAAACGAAGTGAAGTTGCAATGGTTTTGCTGAAAGGACTGGAGTCTTTACAAGGTGTGCATCATGCATGGCCCACTGCTGGGTGGGCAGTGATGGTGATGGGTGCACTGGCACTCAATGCTGAAGGCTCTTTTTGGTCTCAGACTTTTTGAGTTATAGCCAGTTGAGAAATTGGTCTGACAAAATAATTAGACCAATATTTATAACTTCCAAATAGCAATCCAATATTAAGAAGTTACCTATAGTCATAACAGTTAGCAGACTTTTAAGATGTTGACCATGTATGAAAATCTCACTAATTTTCAAACTAATAGTACGTGAGATTCGTCCTAAAAAGCCTTGGCTGTACTAATAAATAAATGAATAAATGAAATTCCAGTCACTTACAAGAGCTCTGACTAGTTCTTGTCCCAACAGGGAAGGTTTGTGGTGACGAAGAAGTAGAGAAGTATTTATTTCTCATGTTTTACTGAACTTTAAAAGCCTGTCCTGTGCAGTGGACTGGCTCCTTTCTCTTAAATGGGAATTTTGGATCCAAGTAGTGTAGGATTCAGGGTGTCCATGGTGGAACCGGGCGTTCCTCGGATATGGCACCCTGGCTTTTCTCACAGCATAACCACCAGCTGAGGACCAATATCTCTGTGATGCAGTTGATGGCCAGAGTTTTTCTCTTGGGAGTTGAAGTTTTCCACATACAAAATTTGAACGTCTTCTTCTTTGTTTCTTTTCATGTCTGTCCTGTCAGACAGCCACAGCCAAGGAACAGGGCAGGCTCTCCTTCCTGTGAGTGTGTAACAGCTCTCTGCTATCAGTGACATAAGAAAGGCCTACCTTGGCTCTGTAATGAATTAAGCTGAAATTTAAACTGTTCTCTTAGGTTGCAATGCAAGATGTAACCAAAAGTATGTATTCTATCACCATCTCTTGAAACCAGGTAGGGCAGTGTTCTTTATCTCTTCCACCACCCATCCTCCCTCCAGGGGGATGTTTTTGTACAAAAAAAATTCATTCTGAACAAAGATTAGGGTGGCATTCCTTCCATCTGCTCTTATATCTTGAGAGGTTTTTGGTATTAGTTTTGGGTGGAGCAGTGCCAAAAAGAGGATAGTCCATTTGCCTAAGGAACTCTTAACCTTCAGCACTCCATCTTCAACAACCTTGACTGAAATCCATCCTCTGAAGTCCTGTGTGTGCTGTTCCCACTCCAAAGCACTGGGCCTTGCTGAGAGCACTGCTACCAGCTTGATCTGGAGGACATGGATCTTCTCCATCTCTCTCAAAATGGGATCCTGTGTTCAGATCCCAGCCTTGTCTCCCAAAACATGAATCAGTTCATGAACTCAATAAACTTGCATTGTGGTTTGACACTGGCCAGATGCCACAAAAAAAGGAACCCACAAAACTTGCTCACTTGCCCTCCCTGCCACAGCTGGGCAGAGGAGAGAGTAAAATTTAATGAAGGTTTCATGAGTTAAGGACTGGAAGAAAACACTCCAAGGGCAAAACAGGCTTGACTTAGAGATACAAAGTGAATTTGTTATTAACAAAATCAGAGGAGGATAATGAGAAGTAAAATAAGTCCTTTAAAACACCTTTTTTCCCCCAACCCCTCCATCCTTCCCACTGACAGCATAGGGAGACAGGGCATGGGGGTTTTGTCAGTTCATCACTGAGATTTTCTTCCGCTGCTCTGGGAGAGGAGTCCTTCCCCTGTGAGACTGTGGAGTCCCTCCCATGGGAGAGACAGTTCTCCATGAACTTCTCCAGCATGGTTCCACTCTCACGAGCAGCAGTCCTCCCAAAGCTGCTGCAACATGAGTTCCTCCCACGGGCACACAGCCCTCCCAAAACTGCTGAGGTGTGGATCTCTTTCCACGGGTGCAGCCCTCCAAGGACAGGCTGCTCCAGCCTGGGAGCAGGGCCCTCTCTCCATCAGGTCTCCCACGGGATCCCAGCCTCCTCCAGGCATCCACTGCTCTGGAGGGGCACCTCCCCCACGGGCTGGGGGTGGATCTCTGCATCCCCCGTGGATCCCCAGGGGCTGGGGGTGGATCTCTGATCCCCTGTGGATCCCCAGGGGCTGTGGGTGGATCTCTGCATCCCCCGTGGATCCCCAGGGGCTGGGGGTGGATCTCTGCATCCCCCGTGGATCCCCAGGGGCTGTGGGTGGATCTCTGATCCCCCGTGGATCCCCAGGGGCTGGGGGTGGATCTCTGATCCCCTGTGGATCCCCAGGGGCTGGGGGTGGGTCTCTGCATTCCCTGTGGATCCCCAGGGGCTGGGGGTGGATATCTGCATCCCCTGTGGATCCCCAGGGGCTGTGGGCGGATCTCTGATCCCCTGTGGATCCCATGGCTGCAGGGGCGCAGCTGCCTCACCATGGTCTCACCACTGCTGCAGAGGAATCTCAGCCCCAGTGCCTGGAGCACCTCCTGCCCCTCCTTCTGCACTGACCCCGGTGTCTCCGTGTTGTTTCCCTCACGTTCTCACCTCCTCCTCTTCTCTGACTAGGAAAAACTCTGCATGCCCCACTTTGTTTCGATTTTCTTCTTAAATCTGTTATCACAGAGGCGTTACCATCATCTCTAACTGGCCCAGCCTTGGCCAGCAGTGTGTCCATCTTCAGAGCCATCAGGGATTGTCTCTGCCAGACATGGAAGCTTCCAGCAGCTTCTCAGAGAAGCCACCTCCATAGCCCCCCGGCTACCAAAAACCAGGCTGTGCAAAACCAACAGAATTTAGCTTTTTCAGACAGTATATTCCTCTTCTGAGAATTTTCTTCTAAAATCATGCTTCTTGACACATATTAGCTGTGAGACATTTGATGGAACACTCAGCAGTGTAGCACAGAGTTACAGGTGGTGTTTCACTGTGAACTAATGCTTCACAGACAGTGGCATCTAAAACCTCTAATTTCTCACATCACAAGATGAGTAATGAGGAAACAGGAAAAAACGTGAATTAAGTTGTTTCCAGTAATGTACTGTCTGCAATGCAGTTTCAAATGTAGTACAAAGTACTGTAATTATGAAATTAGCTTTTATGACAAAGTTTATGGTGTTCTGCATAAGCAGCAGTTAGCTGGCAACTAACAGAGCAGAATCCAAACAGCCCTGGATGGATCTTTTTTAATATCTGTGGTTATATAATTTTGCCTTGCATATAGGGAAGTCTTCATGTTAAAATAATAAGAAACCAAATGTAAATGACCATTTACTATTCCACAGCTGCAAGTACAACACCCAAGTTCCAGGGGAGGACTACGGTTAGGATTTGATGTTTTTAATGCAGCCAGAGCAAGCTTTTGTCTTGGTCAGCGGGGAGAGCCCCTGGCAGCTCTGGTGGTTTGGGGCTGCTGCCTGCCGGGCTCAGGGGACACGGTGCTGCCTCTCTGCCTGAGGCATCTCTGCTCAGTGTGGGGCCGGGTTTGCTCAACACCCAGCTCATGGTGACGTGCTGGGGACACGAGCTGCACTCGGCACAGGCTTTGGAGGGGATGGAGCTGAGTGTTCACAGCTGGCTGGAGCTGGGCTCCTCCACGGATCCTGTGGAGAGGAGGGCCTGCCTCTGTCAGGTGACTGCCTGGGGAAGGGGTTAACAGCTGTAAACCAAGAGAATGAGCCGACAGAACTTGACAAGATTCGTATTTATTCGTGAAGAGAAAGAAAGAAAGATTGTTAACATGGAAACCAAGGGAGCAGAGATAAACAAAGAACACCTTCAAGTAGAAAATGGAACGAATATCTGTGTTGAAACCTCTTGCAATTACTTTCTGTGAAAAATGAGGTTCACTTTCTTGGTAAAATTTAAAAAGTTTAATAAAAGACAATTAAAGGACAAGACAATAAAACAAAAAGTTATATGGCTGGGTGGTTGGCATTCAGCCAAGAGCATGCCCTAGCTCAGAAAACACTTTCTTTAAATGTACCAACATGTTGCATATTCATAGACTCTCATGCATTATTCAAAAACATTCCTTTGAGTTCCCCCCCAAAACCTGCCCCCCTTCAATCCATTTTATTTCTCCTTGTTCCAGTCTGTCGAAGAGCCTCTGATAAGGGATGATCAATAAATCTCATTCCTGGGGGTCTGGTGTCTACTACTGTCTTCATCCAGATAGGATAATCCAAGAATGTGGAGAAGTTCCTGATTATCTTTTACCATTCTCTTAGTTAGTTTATATAAACAAAAGCTTTTTACATTACTATGCTATAGCCCAAGAAAAATACATTTATCATACCACTACCTCCAAGTTTTGCTAATAGCAGAAACAAAATAAACTATATTAATACAGCAAAGTTTTCTAACATTATACATATAGCATTCATTTCAATATTTGTGAAAAGCCAACTTTATAATATGTATTTATAGCACTTTCTCACAATAGTGGTGTAGGGTGCCTTGTACCAATGAACACGATGAGCTGTCTTAGTGTAACCAATGAGTGAAGTGCATGCTTTGGTGAAGGGATGTATAAAAAGAGAGTATGTGGTAAAAATAAAAGGTTTTCTGCCTTAAAAGCCTTTTAGTCATTGCTCTTTGTATGTCGTGACTGTCCCGACAGAAACAACTGCCCACCTCTGGTGCCCACTGTAACTGAGGGTGCCCTTGGTGGGGACAAAGGCGCTCCTGGGTACACCTTTGCCTGCAAGCAGTGTGGAATTGATCCCTGCAGCTGTCACATCCCTTCAGGTCTCTCTGCTCAGGGCTGAGGATGGAGGAGGACATGAATGCAGCTGGTGCATTTCAGAACGGCTTAGCAAGGGACTCTCCTGCTCTCCAGCAGGACACAGGGGTCTGTCTCCCAGGGGTCTGTCTCCCAGGGGTCTGTCTCCCAGGGGTCTGTCTCCCAGGGGTCTGTCTCCCAGGGGTGTGTCTCCCAGGGGTGTGACTCCCAGGGGTCTGTCTCCCAGGGGTGTGTCTCCCAGGGGTCTGTCTCCCAGGGGTGTGACTCCCAGGGGTCTGTCTCCCAGGGGTGTGACTCCCAGGGGTGTGACTCCCAGGGGTCTGTCTCCCAGGGGTGTGTCTCCCAGGGGTGTGTCTCCCAGGGGTGTGTCTCCCAGGGGTGTGACTCCCAGGGGTGTGTCTCCCAGGGTTGTGACTCCCAGGGGTGTGTCTCCCAGGGGTCTGACTCCCAGGGGTCTGACTCCCAGGGGTCTGTCTCCAGCCCACTCTGGGGTTTCCCTGTGCCTGAGGTCCCCTCCCGTTCAGCCCTGTGCCCAGGCAAGGTGGTGAGCACGGCTGGGACTGGCTCAGGCCCTCGGGAACTCCTCAAGGGAACCTCTTGGTGGCAGATTTTGGGGAAGCTGCAAGTGACTGAAAGGAAATTGCGATGCAAGGGGAGGGGCTCTTGCACGCTGAGCTCGTGGCTGCCCCACGCTGGCTGTGCCCGGTTCCCCACCTGCCTTTCCCAGCACACAGGAGGCGGTTCCGCCGTTCCCGGCGCTCAGGGAGTGCGTGAGGTGCTTCACTCAGCCGCTCCTCCCCTGTCCGTCACACCCAAGGCACCCGCCCTGACCCTCCTGCGGTACCCTGGGCCATCACGGGCCAGCGGGAGAGGAGCCAGACTGAGGGGTCGTCGGAGGAGTCCTTTGGCTATCAGGGCAGCCAGCCTGGCCCCCGCCCTTCGCTGTCCCCTGATTCCAGAGGTCCCTCCAGGTTATCCCCGAGGCCTCGCAGCTCACCTCCTCCCCGGTCCTGGAGCCGCTGGAGGGGCTGGGCGAGGAACTGGCCACAGGAAACACCGAGTCGGTACAAAGCACTGCGGGTGAACAATTACGGGTGCGATTGCAGCCGGAGTTCCGCTTCCCCAGGGCTTTAAGGCGAAGCGGAGCTGTGAGGGGAGGGCAGAGCAGCAGGGTCCGGAGTAGAGCACTGCGGGCGGGAGCAGCCATGGGGGACGCCTTCATCCGCCACATCGAACTGCTGGGCTACGAGAAAAGGTTTTTCCCCAGCCAGCACTATGTGAGTATTCAGCGGCGTTCTGGCATGTCAGGACTGAGGACTGGCCAGGGTAAAAAGCCGGGCCAACAAATTTCCGTAGATAAATGTGACTGAGCGCCCAAATGCTTCCTTTTGAGGAGGTCAAGGCTGATAACGTGAGCTGGAGGCAGACGGAAAAATGTCCTGAACACACAAGACTTCGGGCCCCTCCTTTGGAAATCATTAGTTACTTTGCAGTCTTGGAAAGGGCTTTTTCTTTGTTTCCCACCCACCTGCATGTTTCTGTGTCCTCTCTATCCTGTCCAATCTCCCCTAGTGGTGCCCAGTTTATTTGCTGGCAAGACAGAGCTACTTGCATTGGGGTAGTGGAAGGAAGACAAGATGGATCTTGTTGAATTCAGATAATTTTATCTGAAACTGGACCATCCACAGAGCTCCCCGGGCACAGTGGGGTGTGATGTCTCACTTGCCTGCAGAACTGCAGCCTCTGCTTTGCTCCTCAGGTCTACATGTTCCTGGTGAAGTGGAATGACCTCTCCGAAAAGGTCGTCTACCGCCGCTTTACTGAGATATATGAGTTCCATGTGAGTCCTCCCGGGACACACCGGCTCAGGGTGGGGAAAAGGGAGGGTGAATGCCATCTTCATTCGCCCTCCTTTTTGAGGAAATTGCCTCAAAGAAAACCTGGTTCAAAAGAGGCTCCGGGTCCAGTCCTTCTGCCTCTCTTGCCCCTGAAGGTGGGAGCCCTTGGCTCTGTGTCCCTGGGCACACCAGTGCTGAGGCGTGGGATCCAGCCAACACATGCTAGTGGCAGCAGGGCAAGCACCAGGAAAGGAGTCAAGCTAGGGGCCGAGGAGCAGGTGTCACAGAGCGTTCCCCTGGTGCCCTCCTCACTGTTGTGCCTGGCTCTGCTCTGCAGAAAGCGCTGAAGGAGATGTTCCCCATTGAATCCGGGGACATCAACATAGAGAACCGGATCATCCCGCACTTGCCAGGTGAGGGGCAAGCACCGTGACTGGGGGGTAAATAGAAGTTGCAGCTGGTTGGGAAATACCCTGGTGGGTTGAGCTGTGCTGGCTGCCTCCCGGATGGTTGCATGGTGCAGTATTTCCTGTACACCAGACTTGAAATCAAAACCCCGGAAAGATCTGAGCAGTGGCAGCAGCTCTTCCCAACACTCAGCAGCTCTGCAGACCCCATTCTTCCTCTCTGAAGCCTGGGCACCCCAGAGGCACATCCAGGAGAATCAACTGTGATCCCTATGACCCCTGGCTGGTGCAAAGTGTCTGGCTTTGGGAAGGCTGAACTGAGTGGAGCTGAGCTGAGCCCTCCTTTGGTGACACCATCACTGGTGTTGGCTTAATGCCCTTATGGCAACACAGATACTTTGTAAGAGGAAACAATGCAATACGTCTTCGATGACAGAGAATGAACTCCTGATCCAACCAGCTGACACTTTGTCTCCAAGCAAGGTGCACGTCAGAAAACTTCCCCATTTTATTTAATTTCCTGCTTTAAAGGAGGCAGGAGGGAGTCTGAAAAAGAGCTGTAGTTGTGGTCAGCATCTCTGGAGGAGGAGTAAGCCTGCACTTTGCAGCAGTGTGGGTGCCAGTCTGGGGAGGGGTCCATTGCAGCTGGACTAACACCAGCATGCTGGGCCTCTTCCAACATGCCCCCCCAGCGTGCTGGGGCTTTTCAAAGCATCCTTATTCCATTTGGGGAACTGAGAGCACTGGGGACCAGACAGGTGTCAGACTGCTGGGGGGCATGGGCTGCTACTGACCCCACACAAGCACCCCCCATCACGTGGTTCAGCACTGCTCAGGGTCAGGATTGCCAGCAGTATTTTAGAGCTCTGGAGTCAAGAACACCATAACCAGTGGGATGGGAGGATAAGCATCTCTCCTCTGACTGCAGGCTGGTCCCCTGAGCCCCTCCTGGTGCCCTGGTGCATCTGCTGTATTTGTGGCCCAGCAGTTGGGCTTAGTCTGAACACACATGTAGGAGTTACCCTAAAACTGAAATAGGGTCAAACAGGATCTTTTCTGGGCTTGCATGAGCTATGCTCCCAAAAGCTTCACCTTATTAGCACATTAAAAGCTTCACCTTATTGGCACAACGCTGCCATGCAGCACTTTGGGGCCAGACCCACTTGTTTGCAGGGCAGAATTAATGATTCAGAGCAGTGTGCTTGGGAAAGTATTAAAAACAAGGCATTCTGTCTGCTTTTTCTGAGCCCTTTTTCCTCTCCCCCAGCCCCAAAGTGGTTTGATGGGCAGCGCTCAACTGAGAACAGGCAGGGCACACTGGCTGAGTACTGCTACACGCTGGTCAACCTACCCCACAAGATTTCCCGGTGCCTGCATGTGGTCAGCTTCTTCAAGGTCCGTCATGACGACATGAACCCTGTCACAGACGGCCAGTGAGTCCAGCTGCCTGCTATTTTGAGGGAAATCCTGTATTCCTGGCCTCGGATGCTGGCAGTAGCCTGCAGGGAGGGTGTTGCTGCTGCTGGATAGGGCTCATTGGCATTGAGCTACCTTTGCTCTGACCTGTCTAGGATCAAGAAGCCTGAGGTCTTCCTCCTGCCGAAGGATTCCAAGAAAAACCTCACTGGTAAGAGGTCTCAGAGTGGCTGCCTCAGCAGCAGCAAAGCCTGCTGGGGAGAGAGATTGTCATTCCATGGCAGATACCTTCACCAAGAGCATGGTGGCTGTACCAGAGCTGCAGCTGTGGGGAAGCCAAATTCTCAGGGGGAATGAGTCATTGTCCTGAAATCCAGCTGGTTTGTGGCTGAAAGAGGCTGGGAGGGCACTTTGGGCTGTCCTGGGGCTGCTTTTGGCCTGCCTGAAATAGGGTGTTTCTGGGTTGGGGGCTGAAGGAGGGAACATCTGTCACTTCTCTCATGCAGACATCACGGGCCCCATTGTCCTGCAAACGTACCGAGCCATCGCTGACTATGAGAAGAACTCCACATCTGAGATGGCTCTCAAAGCTGGGGACATGGTGGATGTCGTGGAGAAGAGTGAGAACGGTATGTGTCCATCCCCCTGGAGAGCCCCTGAGGGCCAGCCCACTCCCTGCCACAATTTCAGCAGGAATGAGTACAGGAATGGGTACTGCCCTTGCATCTTGTGTCCAAACACAGCAGGTGAGCTAGTTATGGCAGTGAAGGCTGAAGGGTGAGGAGCAGTTCTAGAAATCTCTGCAACATCCTGGCTATGCCTCAGCCTGTTTCCTGCCCAGCAGGAACAGGATGAACTGGTCAAGTTCTCTGATTGGACCATGTCAACAGAGATTGGCCCAAGCACCTCCCCTTTGGACCAGGACACAGAGATGCCTGCAGCTGCCCTGGCCAGGACAGACCCGGTGCCAGTCCCCACAACACTCTCTGCTCTTGCCCATGGTTGCTTTCTTTGCAGGCTGGTGGTTTTGTCAGTTGAAGAATAAACGAGGCTGGGTACCTGCTGCCTATCTGGAGCCAATGGATGGTCCCGATGAGTCTGAAGAGCCAGAGCCTAACTATGCAGGTAAAATGTTGGGTTGACCAGGATGTGTATCTGGGTGTGTCAGAGCACAGCCCACTGCAGCTCTCCATTGAGATGGCTCACGGCAAAGCTGGCAGTTCAGACCGAGCAGGATCACTGGGCAGGGAGATGCTGCTGTAGGAACTGCCAGGAGGGATAAATCTCATGGCTTGGTGACTTAGTGTCAACCTTGGGAGCTTCCCATGATCTGCAGCTTGGCATCAGATCTGTGTTTTGGCTGATCTTTACCCAGTGGCCATACTGAGCTGGCTGGTGAAGGCTGAGGTGCTGGGTTAGCAGAGCAGCATGGTGCAGTGTCCAAACCGGGCACAGGTGTTCAGAGGCTTCGCCTCTGTGCAGTCCTCACCAGGGCCCTGCCCTCTGCATTGCCCTGCCATGACAGCAGGGCTTTAT
This sequence comes from Tichodroma muraria, assembly GCA_013390105.1. Lineage (NCBI taxonomy): Eukaryota > Metazoa > Chordata > Aves > Passeriformes > Sittidae > Tichodroma > Tichodroma muraria. The sequence goes on from WAAG01030513.1 coordinate 21,090, forward strand.
CACGTGGAGCAGAGGGAGGATCCTGCAGACTTGTGCCAATTGCTCAACAGGCTTCAGCTTTGTGGGTTTCACAACACTGGAGCAGGCTCTATGAGCACAACACCTCCTCCTGCCCTATTTCATCACCTGAATTCTGAACCCACTTTTGAGCAGAGATAGGTGTGGTTCCTCTGCTTGCACCCAAAAGCTTTCTTCTGAAGAGATGGTGAAGGGGCCAGGATGAGCCATAGGCAGTGACAACACTGGGGGAAATCTGAATCCAAATCTGAAGCACCCTGAGTCTTGCTTAAAATGTAGGGTGCCTTCTAATGCTCTGGTACCTCCTCAGTGGCTGGGGAGGTTGAGCCCTCATCCCTGAGGTGTCAGCCCATGATCCACCATCCCCATTTTGTGTGTAGGTGAAGCATACATTGTCCAGAAAAGCTACACTGCTGTGGAAGAGGATGAGCTGACCCTCAAGGAGGGTGATACCATTGAAGTCATCCACAAGCTCCTTGATGGCTGGTGGGTCATCAGGTGAGACATGCCATGAACAGGTCAGGTGAGCAGCACTAAGGCAGAGGGAAGGGAGCATCCATGGTTCTCCACATCAGGGCTCTGAAAGCCGTGGCATCTTTGGTGCCGCTGCCCAGCACTTCCTTTTGCTAGGCTGCTTCTCAGGGTCTGTTCTTTGCCAAATATTAAACATTGCAGCTGGAGATTCTTCTGCTGAGGGCTTCAGAAATATCCAAGAAGGAGGCAGATGGAAAAAAAAAAAATGTGTCTGTTATTTTGCCTCTAATTATTCTGGCACATTTTGCTTTGCAAAACCTCAGCTTTCATCCCAGCTGCAAGGACCATGAGAGGTAACCCACATGGCACCAGTGGGGAACAGGCATGAACCATGACTCATGGAATGTCCTGAGTTGGAAGAGTTCAAGGCCTGGTTGGATGGGGCTTGGAATAACCTGTTCTAGAGGAAGGTGTCAAGGGGTTGGAATGAGGTCCTTTAAGGTCTCTTCTGACCAGTTCTGGGTTAGAAGGGGGACTCCGTGACTACCCACAAGAATGATCAAATCTCTCTCCTGGACTGAGGAGGTGATTGCAGAGCCACGACTGCAAGTGACGCTGCTTTGTGTTGCACTGCAGGAAGGATGAAACCACAGGTTATTACCCTTCCATGTACCTGCAGAAAGCTGGGGTGGTGAACACCTCTGTGAAGAGTGAGCTGAGGAACCGGGGTGCTCCTCCACGAAGGTAGGAGAAACTCTGTGTAGAGGGCAGGAGAACATCTCCCTCTTCCTTGAGGGAGATGAAATTAAACCAGACAGGGTGTTGTGGTGTCACCTGCTTGCCCTGTCAGTGAGGAGCTGCCTGGAGAAATGAAAACAGGGCACAGACAGACCAGGGCTGTCCTCCCACCAGCTCTGTGCTCCCCAGTTATCACAGGCACCCCAGAATTGCTGATGCAGGGCTCCAAGATCCTTGTTCCAACAGGTCCTCCCATCAGGTGTATTTCTCCTTGTCCTTCTGCAAAGTTTTTTTTCTGGGCTAATCTTGTTTTATTTTCAAATTGGCCATTTTCTTACTTCTTAGTGTGTGCACTGAATCTTTCAGAGGCAAGAAGAGATTTGACTAAATGGAGATGCCAAGTGGCCTAATCTAATGGGAGGATTTGAGCTAATGCAAGGGATTTTATTTTGATTAAAAAGATAAAAAGCAATAATAACTCACGAATTCCAGTGCAAAGAGAATGGCTAAAAAGGGCAGAACTTGCTGCTTGCTATCTTTTTTTCCTGCAAGATGACACATCAGCCTGCTATAAAATCTCTCCAAATCCAGTTTTGCTGGAGCATGGATTGAGTGTGAGACAGGGTAAAATGGTCCAGATCCACCTATTTGAACACAGTGATGTTTGCTGGTAGCCTTGGGGGAGATGAGGTGGCCTGTTCCAAGGACAGTGGCTTGTCCCCCTGCCATTGTGACTGCTGCCTCCTTGGCACTGGCAGCCAGACCAAGCACTGTTGGACTGAGGACTTGCTGTTACGGGCAAGAGCTTTGCAATGACATGGGGTATGTGCTCAGACCAGGAAGGGGCTGAAGGCAGAGAGGCACATTTCTTTGAGAAGGCAGGAGGACGATGCCATGGGGCGGACATTAGGAGCCACCTCACATCTGCCATGGTACTGAAGACAAAGCAGGGGCCTCTGCCTGCCTGGGGACAGTCCCCAGTGCTGGGGGTTCCCCTGTTGCAGCCCCATGCTGCTCAGCCTTTCACTTCTCTCAGTAGTTTCTCTCCTGTGGGTTCAACACCACACATCCAGGTGTATCCACATCCACCACACACTGACACATGCCCCATACTCCTTTCCCCTGTATCTCACCCTTGAGCATCAGGGGGCAATACCAAGCCCCACACCAGGGACCTCAATTTTGTGGCCAGGACAGGTGCTGTATGTTCATTCATCAAAGAGCTATAGATCACTTCTGGGGCTTTCTTGGATAAACCCCATGCCCATCTCTTCTTCCAGCCTTAGGCCAAATCTTCCTCACCAATCCCTATCATTACTTTCCAGGCTTGTGCTCAGGGTTCACCCTTCAGTGTTTGCTTGCAAAGCACCATCTGGCTGCCTCTGGACACGTCGTAGATTGTGTCTCACTGATGGCTGCCCCCAAGGGCTGGCACCCACCAGGCAAAACCCAAAAGCAGAAGTTGGGATTTGGGTGAAGCAGAGGAGGAAGTGTGGGGAAGGAAGTGTGTGGTGTGAGAGCTGCCAGAATGAAAACTGAAAGTTTTGTTTCTCGCTCCTTGCAGATCCACCATCCGAAATGTGAAGAGCATCCACAAGCAGGGCCGGAAGCAAATCAGCCAGGAGACCTATAGGAGGAACAGCAGGAAGTACATCCAGAACCAGCGGAAGGTGCGGGGAAATTCCCACAACAAGGCCAATGTCATCAGTAAGTCTCAATGGAACTGGAATCCTGCAGGCATGACCCATGCCCCCCACCAGTGCTGGCAGCTGGAGCAAGATGGCACACTGAGGTCACACCATGCCCATCGACCCTTTTCCCATGGGGAAAGTCTGTGCAGGGAGGTGTTTCTTTCAATGAGTTTTCTTACCCCTGGCTGTAGGTCAGACAGATGAGAATATGGTCCTGGAAGGAGGTCAGCCCCCATTTGGGACCTGTGCTTTCCTTTGTGCATCTGACCTCCCCCATGCTGCCATTACCATTGCAATCACCATGTATATTAGCTGTCAGCACAGCTCCCAGAAGGAAGTGTTGCATGAAGAATCAGAGAATTAAAAAATTGGGTTTTGGTAGGAAGGGACCTTAAAGACCAGTTCATTCCAGGCTTACACTTGATCAGGTTGCTCCAAGCCTCACCCAGCCTAGCCTTGAACACTTCCAGGCACAGGGCAGTGAGTTTCTTTGGGCAACCTGTGCCTCACTGCCTTCACAGGAAAGAATTTTTTCCTAATATTTAATCTAACCCTGGCCTCTGACAGCATGAAGCCACTCACCCTTGTCCTACCAGTCCAGCCCTTGTAAAAAGCCTCTCTTCATGAAGGAGGAGAGAAGTAGACATTGAGGTTAGATACCCTTTAGATCTGGTAGTCCCCATGCAGTGTCCATGACCTACCCAGAGCTAAAGATGGGCAGACCTCATGCAGACCAGAAGATGGGCTTTCCCTGAGCACAGTTCCCAGCAGGGCACTGGGGGATGCATCCTGACACCGTGACCTACAGGAAGACCACTACGTGCAGCAGGGACAGGAGGAGAGGCAGGAGCTTCGGCGGCCATTATGTAGGAAGCTGTTGAATGTTCGTGAGGGTGGTGTATGGTGGAGAGCTCTGACCTATCTGTGTATCTTTCTTACTTGCAGTTGAGAAAAATGAGCCGGAGGACAACAAGCCCAAGGCTCAACCTGCTGTTCCTCCACGTCCCAGCAAAGACCTCCTCCTGAGCCGCTGCACTGAGAGCACACGGAGGAAGATCCTGTGAGGATCCTGTGAGCCCCCACACCAACCACCCAAAGCTTCATCTTCTCCAGCTCCTGTGCAGCTAGGGCTCAGGGCTGGACCAGGGATCCAGGTGGTTCTGGCAGCCACCACGGCCAGGGAGGCCACGGTCAGCCCAGCGCCCATCCTCATCCTCCGTCACAGCCAGCCCAAGGTGTCCTGATAGCACTTGGAGGAGGAACTAGCCCCGCTCTACCAGCTCCTTATAAGCACCAAAAGTCCTCATCTCTAGATGCCCTTCTATTACCTCTTTGTATTTTGAATTATTTTTGTGATTTTCATCAATAAAGGAGAGACGCTCAATAGACCCTGAGGAGCATGGCTGCAGGAAAGGCGTCCCTCACGGGTGGTTATTGGGCGAGGGTCTCTCACAAAAGATGCTGGCAGTGAGGAAATTTAGCTGGGGGCTGAAAGGACAGCAGCTTCCTCCAGGAAGGTGGCGGCTTGGCTCCCTCGAGAGGAGAGCGAGGGCTCGGTGTTGAGGCAGGGCTGCTTTACACACGGACTGTGGTGCGACGGCTGCATTTGGTTACCACCAGAGCCAGCCCCGTCACCGCTGTGCCGGGCAGGGCCGGCCTTGGGTAGGATCGCGGTTTGGGTTTAGGATGGGGCTGGCTCTACGTGTAGATTTGGGCCCGAGTTTCAGTTTTGATTTTTATTTGGCTCGGGGTCTAAGTCCACAGTGGGGTCTGGGGCTGTGTTTAGATTTTCGTCTAGGTCTGTGGTTTAGATCTGAGTTTGGGCCGGGCGGTAGGTTCAGGTCCGGCTGTAGGCCCAGGCCTAGCTCAGGCAGCGGGCGGGTGCGGACCCTCCCCCTCAAAGGCAGGTGTTGCCCCTTTAAGAGAAGCGCGCTCCGGCGCCGCGGCCGCGCGCGTGCGCGCAGGGGCGGTGACGCTGCGCGGGCCCGCGCGTGGGAGCCGAGATGGCGGCGGCCTGANGGCTGCTCTGCAGGGGCTCGGGCGTGGCGGCGGGGCCGCCGCGCACCCGTCAGCTGCAGGAGGCCGAGGAGGCCGCCCCGGTGTTCCAGTACGCGGGGAAGGCGGCCAGGCGCAAGGACCGCGTGTTCGTGTGGGGCTTCAGCTACTCGGGCGCCCTGGGCGTCCCCAGCTTCGTGAGGCCGGACGCGGGCTGGAAGAAGCCGCGGCGCATCCAACCCACGCCGTATCGCCTGGAGACGGAGGAGAAGGTGCGCCCGGTCCGGCGGGGCCGACGTGTCTCCCCCGGCCTCCGGAGCCCGCTCAGGGCTTAGCACAGCCGAGAACGGCGTTAATGGATCGAGTTTAATGGCTTTGCCGTGATTCGGGGCTTTTTATCGATATAGTGGCATTGCTTGGGATAATTACTGTTTTAACTGCAGCAGCATATAGTTTAGTGAATGCGTATCTGTAATTTTGTCAGAGGCATTAGAGAGCCAGGGTGTGAAGAGCATTTGCCAGACAAAATGGGCCTCTTCCAGTGGCTCCGTGGCTGCTCCCACCTGGCAGATGGGAAGCTTGTGTTGCAAATCATGTTATTCTTTTGCCTACATGTTTCACTCGTCCTCTGCCGTGTAGTGCAGAGGAAGTCAGAGCATTCATAGAATATCTTGAGTTGGAAGGGACTCGGAAGGATCATGGAGTCCAACTCCCGGCCCTGCGCAGGACAGCCCAGCAGCCCCACCCTGCAGCTGAGAGGTTTGTCCAGACGCTCGTTGAGGCCGTGCCCGTTCCCTGGGGGGCCTGTTCAGTGCCCGACCACCCTCTGGGGGAAGAACCTTTTCCTGATACCCGACCTAAGCCTCCCCTGGCACAGCTCCAGCGGTTCCCGCGGGTCCTGCCCCTGGTCCCGGAGCAGAGATTGGAGCTGCAGACCCCAGTGAGATCTGACCTCGCTCTCCATTTCTTTAGGCCAAACAAACCAAGTGGCCACAGTTGCTCCTCATGTGGGTCTTATGCTGGGCTTTTTTGGTCAAAAGGAGTAAAACATGTTATTATCTGAATATTTCCGTATCTTTCTTGGTTTTTGTTTTGTTTTGTTTGTTTTTTGTTTTGTTTTTTTAATCTGCTGATGCAGGTCAGCAAACAGGTCTTTCTGTGGTGTTGAATAATGCAGATAAGATAATGCAGATACAAAGATGTATGCACACAAAACCAAAACTTCCGGGCAGAAAGGTTGGACTGAGTTTTCACCATTGTGCTTATCACAGAAGACTCTTTCTGATAACTTTTGCAAGACCATACGTGCCATGAATTTGGGTTGCATGTGAATATAGCTTAATGAAGAATGAATACTAATGAACAAGTAGCATGGAGTGAAACTTGCTTTTCCAAGTCTGGAAAAAGTCTTTTTGTCTGTCTTCAAAGATATCCTCTGCTGCCTGCGGTTATGGATTCACACTGTTGGCTTCTTGTACCAGAGACATCACCAAAGTGTGGGGCATGGGGCTCAACAAGGATTCCCAGCTTGGATTCCAGAGAAGCAGAAGAGATCAAAGTAAGGATTTAAGTGTTTTAAAGACTTAGAGGGTGACACTGCAGTATGCCTGTGGTATGGGAATCCTCATGTGTTTGGAGCTGTGTAAAACATCAGGAAGCTTTGATGCAGTCCCAGGCTGTGCTTTATTTTTTAAAACAGGTCTTTTTCTGAAATTTATGTGTGGTTTTGTGTGCTTTGTAATTGGTCAACGTGTGCCTCTGTTCTGTACACTGCACTTAATTAGTTTAATCTGGACAGGAACGTAGCTGTTTATTCTGTGAAGTGTGGTGTTGGTTAATGTGTGGCTTTGAATCTATAGTTTCAGAATCATGGCAGTTAATAAAATCATTTTGGCAGGACGGTTTATGCACTTCTGTTGCTTTTGCACTTAGAAACTGAAGTCCTTCAGTCCTCCTCCCCTCCCCAGTTAGAGTTTAATACAATCTGTGGGGTTTTTGTGAAGCTGTAGGGTTTCATTTAAAATTATGTTAATAGCAAGTTGCATTTTGAAGGAAAAACATGTTTTTCAGTTATTCTGCCTTACACCAGGCTCTCAAACTCATTTAAGAAGACTATTTCTGTGCAGAGCATTGCCACCTATCACCAAAGGCAGATGGGAAAACCAGAAACTTTCCTCACAGAATGGCTGACTGCGTAGACATTCCTCCGTAAAGGCTTGAGGAAAATCACGATAGAAGCGGTGTTTGCCATGATGATGTATGAGAGTGTAATCCATCAGGGTAGGTGTGTCTGATACGGGCAGAAGGTTAAACTTGGTGGAGAAGCAGAAGTGAAGTGCAGCACGTTGAGGTTTGCAGCGGTGCTGCTTTGGTGGCACACGGGGTGTTCCTGTAGGAGCGTACACAAAGCAAGCGTGTGCTCGAGCAGCAGCTGCAACGTGCAGCGCCTGCAGAGGCTTCTGCTCACTTCTGCTTTTAAAGGTTTCAGCTCTTGCTGGGCCTTCGTTCTCTACGTGCTGATGTCTCAGGAGTGTCTTGCAATTACCTTGCTTTTCATCTGACCTGGAAATTATTTTTGTCAGAGAATCCAGAAGTGGGTTAAATAGTTTTGTAGTTCAAGCCCTGCTAAGTTAAGAGAGTGTGTTTGGTGAGCTCAGTTGAAAACGTGGCAGAGATCAGTGGGATTGCTACTGCCCCATGTTTCCAGACAAGTTTTCCTTTGGGATGTGTTGCTCGCTGCTGTTTTACAGACTAACTTTGGTGCCTGCTGCTTCCAGCACTCTGTTGCTGTAGATGCTTCATTTCCAAGGGAATTTGCAGCCTTCTGACTTCTGGATGGTTGTATCTAAACTACTAATATTTCATGCTCACCCCTGTGTTCCTTAACCACCTCACTGTCTCTCTTCTCCAAATCCCTTCACCTATCAGTGATGGTTACTACAGATCCCAGTAGCATGTGTCTTTCTGCTGGAGGGAGCAGAGAGAGGAAAAGGTTGTTTTGCTTTGTGACTTCCAGGTGTTTCTACACAGTTGGTTGCCTTTGAATTCCTGCTCTATTGCATGGCAGAAACCCATCATTGGCAAGCTACTTGCTTTGTGACTTCCAGGTGTTTCTACACAGTTGGTTGCCTTTGAATTCCTGCTCTATTGCATGGCAGATACCCGTCATTGGCAAGCTACTTGTTGTGCTGCCTGTCTTCACATCCAGTAGTGTCTTACTGCAAAAAAAATCTGTAGATTTTTTTAATCTTAATTCTTTTAAAAATTTTTTGTGGTTTTGGTTTTTTTTTAGTTTTATTGAAGGCAGTGAGAAGCAGTGAGAAAACACTGCTGCATGTGTGCAATATTGCTTTGGGTCCTCTGGGATTTGATTTCACTTATTACAGTGACTTTGATATCAAGGCTTTTTATCTCCCCTTAACCTTTTCCCTAGTATTGATTTATGGTTTGCTGTTCTTTCCCCTCCCCCTGGTTGACTGTAACTGATTACATGTTCTTCAAGTTGCTAAATCTTTTTAAAGATTTACAGCATGTCATTTAAATATACAGCATGTCATTTTTCATAAACATTAGATGTCTTATTCCCTATGGACCTAGCCTAGCTGGTCTTTCTTGCATTCCTTGTTTCTGAAAGTGCCTATAATCTACTTTTCTTTAAATATGAGGCACTAATAGTTTTTTTGTTCACCTTTCCTGATACACTTTTGTGTTTGCTGCTCTTGAACCTTGTTTGCAATATCCCCAGTGGCACAGAATGTTTGTGTGTGATATTAAGCTCTAGTAATCCAGCTGTATTCACTGAAGGGGTTAAACCTGTGAGTGAAAGCCTCAGTTTCACAGTTCTGCCACCTGAAGCCTTAATAACATTCATCCTCTAGTTATGGTGGACTTTCATTGAGGCAGTGATTATTGGCTTCAGCTATCTCCGTAGCTTTTATCTTCTCCCTCCCTCTGTGATAAATCCTTGTCAACCTCTTTGGTGAGTATTGTGGCTTTCTATAATGTATCTGCTTGTATAACAAAGCAGAAGTGAGTGTGTGAATGTAAACAGGATCAGCAGGTATATGTTGAATTTACTTTGGGGAAGCTACTGACTTAAAATTGTTCTCTCTCCCTTAAGCTAAGGGCTATGAATATGTCTTGGAACCATCTCCAATTCCATTACCACTGGAGAAGCCGCAGCAAACTCGAGTCTTGCAAGTGTCCTGTGGGAGAGCCCATTCCTTGGTCCTGACAGATAGTGAAGGAGGTACAGTGGTGCTTGTGCTGATGATATCAAGGGGTGCCTGGCTATGCTTCTACTAAAAACTTGAAAAAATTATCTTCTGTCCTTCAGAACTATATCCCAGGTGGGCTGTTTGCTCTGTAAATGGGATGCAGGCAGCTGTTGGCCTTTGTGGGATTGCTTCTGTGAGGGAAAGCCATGAGCTTTACCTGGCTCAAGTTGCAAATGTGTTGGGAGCTTTTTACTACAAGGTTTGTTTCTCTAGCCCCAGGCCTGGCTGAGTGCAGCCTGTTTGTCTTGTTCACTCAGATGTGTTTTCGAATGCAGATTTGGGTGCCAGTACTCCTGTGCTACTTCCCCTTTTAAGCCCCAGAGTGCTATGTTTATAAAAGCAATTAATTAATTAAAAGTCCTTTATAGAGAAGATCCTGTTTTTGAATTGTCTCTCCACGTCTCTGGGAACTCTTTGGTGCAGTGGCTTCAGTGCTGCACCAAGTGATCCAGTGCAGCTTCCTAGTGGGTGAGCTGTTGGTTCGTTGATTCCCACTTGTGTGAGAATGCTCATCTATTTCTGAGTCTCTCTGACAATGGCAGGATGAACTAGGCAGTTCCCCACTGTGACAGACACTGGGCTTCAGGTGCTGCTGCTGTGCCTGCAACAACACTGCTGGGTGTTGTTGGTGAAAATGGATTCAGTCACTTTAATTCAAGTGGACTTAGTTTGAAGAAAGCTTATACCAATTTTTACATTGCTGTGCTCCACCTTTCAGACTTAGAACTGCGTGAAAATATTTTGTGGACCTGAAAAGAGGCTTTCAGGGGATTGGGCAGTAATAAAACTAGCGTGTTTTATCATTGTTCTTCAGTTTTCACAATGGGAAACAATTCTTATGGACAGTGTGGCCGGAAGGTTGTTGAAGATGAAATTTACAGGTGAGAATTCTAAGATCCCGAACTTTCTTAATGTTGGAAACATAATTGCATGAAAGCGACACTGCAGAAAAGCCAGAAAGTGTAAAAGGTCTGGTAGTATAAGCAGGCCATTTAAGATTAAGGAGTCTGAGAACAGGCTTTTGTGCTGCAGGCATCATACAAGCAGCCTGGCTTTGAACTCAGGCTGGGCACTGTCACTCTGCTGACCACATTCACAAGAGTCAAAAGAATGCCAGAATGGGACAGTTCTTGCAGGGCATAGTGAAAGAACCCAGCCTTCGTAAGTTGCTTGAGGTATTGGTGTTAGTAGTTGGGCTTTCTCCCTTTAGCTCCTCGGAGTACATAGGCTGTTCCTGAGGTTGTTAGAAGTGCCATTTAATTATGAAAGAAGCATCCTCTTGTTAGGTCTCTGCTGTAACTGCCTCTGAGTCTGTAGTGCTTTTCCTTCATTGAGTTTTTTGTGGGTGGCACCAAAGCATATGCTCAAAGTGCTCTGTATGATAGAGTAAGTGAGTAGTGGGAATATGTTGAGTTTCTGATTCCCTAGGAGGACCAAAAAAAAAATCTTGTTCATTGCTCTGTCTGTGATCCACAACACTTGGTCTGTAAAGTTTGAGAAAATAGTTGTAATTAGGTGGTTTTTGTTAATCTTGGTACTGGAAGTCAGTCATTGGATTGTTCATAATTCCTGGTATTGTGAAAAAAGCGATAGGGATGTTAGAGTACACTGTGCTCTGGGATATCTGGTTTATCTCTAGCTGAGTGTACTGCAGTATTATGTAGTATCTCTGCTCATTCTAGACTAGGGACTGTCTTTGAGGGTTGCTCCTACCCCCAATCACAAGAGCTTATATTTAAAAAATGACAGTTCTTAACTTTTTCAATAAGAGAATGTAGAATTATGTTCCTTCTTCATGCAGGTATTTTGCAATGAAGCTACATGCAAACAAATTTCTCTACTTGTGGTAATAAAGTGGCTTTCAGTAGAGGCAGGTTTACCTTTGTGTCTTTTGGCTGCAGTCTTCTGAAATCCTCTGTGTTGCCTTTTCTCTTCTTGGTGGTTGTTTGGTGTCCAGTGGAAACCACCTCATTCATCAGCTGAAGGAATTTGACAGCAGAGTTGTCCAGGTAAGGGGATCATCTGAACTCAATCCTTAAAATGAATTGGAAACCAGCTGAACAGCCAGGCTCAGAGGGTGGCAGTCATTGGCTCGAAGCTGAGTTGAAACCAGGAACAGCTGTGGTACCCCAGAGATCTGGGGTCCAATCCTGTTCACATTTTTATTAGTGATCTGGATCACAGAGTGTTCCCCCAGCAGATAGCAGATGACATATAACTCTGAGGAGTGACTGATAAACCAGAGGGTGGTGCTGCCATCCAGAGGCTGGAGAAACAACAGAGGCTGGAAAGGCCTGCATGAACCTCATCCAGTTCAGCAGTGGAAATGGCCAAGTCCTGTTGCTGATGAATAACAATTTTAGACACCACCATGGGCTAGGGGTGACTGACTGGAGGCAGCTGTGCAGAAAAGGCCCTAGGGTACACCAGGCTGACCACGACCCAGCAATATGCCTTGCTGTAGAGAAGGCTAATGATACCCTAGGGTGCATTAGGAAGAGTGTTACCTGCAGGTCAAGGGGGTAATTCTATTTTTCTATTCAGCCACACTCAGTACTGTGGCTACTTCTGGGCTCTCCACTCCACTACTCTCTTCCTGCCATGATTTCTTGTTCCCTTTTGTCACTTTTTTATTGCTTAGGAGTTTAAATTTTGTCTTTGCCTTTTCAAAAATGACCTGTGAAACCATCCACTTAGATTAGCCAGCATTTCTCTAAGTCACGTTCCTAGGAGAGCAAGGGCCTGCTGGGCAGCAGAAACACCTGCCATGGCTGCAGCATTCTCAGGCACAGGAGCAGTTTGCTGGTATGTCTGTGCCCCTTTAGCCATAGTCTGTGGGCAAACATTGCACCTGTTCCAAGGAGGGGTCATTAATTTATGCCCACCTGATGAGACTGTGCTGTGGTTCATCCTAAAACTGTTTTGAATTAGGCTTTTAAAACTTCTGTTTGGACTTTTCATGGTTTTTTTTTTTTCCAGAGGGGTTGAATACTTGGTACCTGTTTGTACTTTGATAACAGCAGTTATGTGCTTAATATTGGTAGTCACTCTCTTAATTTGTTGATTAAATCCCTTCAGTCTTTGTTTAATTTTTAATGTCTGCTTTTGAATGTCTTTTTTCTTGTCTTTAATTCATGCCAAGCCTGTGGCAGACATGATGGCTAGTTCAACATAAATATAGATTTGAGAACAGCTGTGTGCCTAGAGTGCTTACATGGCAAAGAATCCACAGCAGTTTGTAGCTGGCATCAAGAGTCATGTGGTTAGCATCCTGTGAAGGGAGAGCTTTTATTTACTCTTTGCTGTTTTATTGTGTTGTAGTGCTGAATTGAGCTTTCTTTCCTTGTCTTGGATCTTAGAACAAATCAACTGCAGCATTACTTTCCATAAAGAAAATTCTGCTGTTTTCTGTGTTTTACGATCTTGTAGGTTCCTTCCTTGGCCTTCCCTTTCTCTGGAGCCATGTGATCAGGAGAGAAAGGTCAAAATCTGAACTGATGGACATTATAGGGTTTCATTGCTCAATTTATCTGTCAGTAATGCTTCACTAAATCAAGTCTGAACATGTGACCTTTCCTGACTAGCTCTGACTTCTTGTTTGTGTGCAGGTTGTGTGTGGGCAGGACCACAGTCTGTTTAGAACCAAGAGAGGTACAGTCTATGCATGTGGATGGGGAGCCGATGGACAAACAGGTAGGAACTCAGCTCAGCTTGCTTTTCAGGGAATTGATAAATATAGCAAGCAACTGTCCTAGTTGAGAAGTTGTGACGTGTATTTGTCATGCATGTGTGGACAGAAAAGGGCTGCTAATGTTTTCAGTGGAGTGTAGAAGTTTTCAGTACTCTTGTGTAACCAAACTGAGACAATCCAGTTAATTTTTTGAGGATCTTCAGTATGCTGCCCTGGCAATCCAAGCATGCAGTCGGAGGAGAGTGTATCTGCTGTTTAAAGCTTCTGAGGGGATGTGGAAGTGGCATGGGCAGCTTTGCTCTTCAGTTTGGTGGCAGCTTTGCCTTCCCAGTTCTTGTTTCGGGGTCTGTTCTGCTCTTTGGAACTGACAGGTGCTTTGGTAGCTGTTGCAGCTGTTGCATGGGATCCTTGGGCTGGCCCATTTTTTGGTGGCTTTTGCTGCAGAGAACTTGCTCCTCAGTCATTCCAACTGTTTATTTGTTTTGCTGCTTCCAAAGCTGAGTTCTTCCCATGATTCTTTTGTGCCAATATAGTGTAGCCTGGCTTTCTGTCATCTACATTCTGATCTCTTCCAGGCAGCAATTTGCCATGTAAAGTGTTTGCTTCCCAGCCTCTTGCCATTTCCCCTGCTGTTGTCTAACTGATTGCAGTGTGCTGTCACTCATGTTTCTCCTTGCAGAAGAGAGGATGCAGCCAGTTTGTGCAACTTCATCTCTGTTGGGATATCTGCCTGGCTTGGTTACTGTTCTTCAAACACTTTGGTCCATGCAGACGAGAGATATGAGACCCTTCAGGGTGTGATTGTATAGAGTTGTTGTATATTCCAGAGAGGTGGCTTTGGCTAGTGGAAGTGGTATTTTTGGCTGCTTGTCTGTTGTAGCTGGTAATTAAGCAGTATGGACAGAAAGATTTATTTCAAAGGAAGGGTGATTTTGTTATAGCATGACAGAAATGGTGCTATTGATGCAAAAATGCTGCACGGACAAAAACTCTCCAACTAGTTGAAGTCAGAAAGGGTATGTTTTTTTATTGGCAGCGCTGGGGCACAGAGGACTCATGTCCTAGAGATGTGCCAAATTCACAAAGCTTCGGTTCTCCATTTATTTCCACAAACTGTACATGTTCACAAAGTTACCCAACACGCCTGTACATATTCATTACTGACCCCGCCTGTCCCCGCTTCCCATGACGCTGAGTTTAAAGTTTGACTACATGTGCACAGTATTCTTCTTGAAATGAGTCAGTGGGGTTTGAAATGGGTCAGTGGTCCTCTTCATCATGGCAACCTCCTATCTCCCTCTTGCTGGCAGGGCATCTTGTCCCTTGGGCACAGTCCAAACCCCCTGACCGGGTTCTGGCCAGCTTCGGGCCCAGCTGCAGTCACTGTTTCTTCATCTCCACAATATGATATTTTTCTTATCTCGCTTCTACAAGCACAACCAAGTCAAGTAAATGATATATTGTCTTAGCTCTAGCTTTCAACTAGCTCCATTTGCTATTAATTAATCACTTTGTCTTGTTTTTGATTCCCTTGCTAAACTGTTATTGTTTCTATCCCTTTCACTACTCTTTTAAATCTTTAACCCTTTAATTCATAATTCGCTATGCAGGCATTTAAAGTGTGTCTGGAAAAAAATTCTTCATAATCTCTACTTTTTTTCCTTTCAGGTCTTGGACATTATAACATCACCAGTGTTCCTACAAAGCTGCAGGGTGACATTGCTGGAGTAAACATTATCCAGGTCTCTTCCTATGGGGACTGTTGTCTGGCTGTTTCAGATGAAGGAGATGTCTTTGGCTGGGGAAATTCAGAATACTTGCAGTTGGCATCTGTCACAGAAACCACACAGGTCAGTTGACCTGAGGGTGTGTTTTTGTCGCTCTGGGACACAAACAGCACGACACAGGCGACAGCTCGTTCCAAGACAAAAAAGACTTTTAATTTCTGACTCCATCTCCCTATATACAAAACCCAAGGGCCAGTGGCATTGGAGGATGACAGTGCCACCTTTCCAGTGCCACGGGTCAACCCAACAGTCCATCAGCTTTCTCCTCCTCCATAAAAGAATGTAAAGAATAAGTTATTTATACAAAGTGTGTGAGAAAGTTCTGGAGAAAAATACAAACACAGAAGGCCTCTAGAAAACTTGAAAAAATCAGGGCGACATGTTTTTATGTGTTTCGGTTCAGCTGATATGCACAGAGTTAAAAATTAATTTTTCTTGCTGTTCTGCGTTCTTTTGACAGCAGATACGATACAAACACCACTAGCAATCTGCTTTTGCATAAACTTACAAAACCAACCTGTGTGGCATGTTTGTGTAGCTTTAGGGGGCAGTGTGTTTCCCTCTTTGATAGGCAAAGGTTTGTGTCACCTCACCCCAGTTGGTTAGTCTAAGAACTCCATATTCTTCTTTCTCTGTCCCATGGACTTTGCACCAAATTGAGACCCAGTGCAAGTGCTTTTGCTAATTTCAGGACAGGAATTAGTTCTTTGGCGGGCTAACCTGGGATTTCAAGTGATCCTCCTTTGAGCATAGGTGCTGGCCTTTGCAAGCCCCTTCCAGTCAACCTGTATGCTGGTGAATTTTTCATGGACATCCTTGGTGGGTTTATAACTGAGTCCTAAACAAATTCCAGTGTCTCACAGAAAAAAGGTTTTTTTGAGCAAACTTAGAAGGGGCATTGGTAGAGTGCTGTCTTCACACCAGACATTGTACTACTGAGGTGATTAGGCAGTTGGTCTCATGTTACAGCTACTCTAGGAAATGGAGTCAGGAAATTAATCAATATTCAAGCTACTCTTGGCAGAAGGCTAGGAGCAGACAATTGTATTAGAATAGCTTTATCAAAATTTACCTCTCCTGATGTAACCTTAGTGTAGGGCTAAATGCTGAGACCCATAAGACCTGAGGACAGCGATCAGATCATGCAGTGTAGCAGTTTTCCTGGCTGCATGTGTGATGGAGGTCTGCAGCATCTGAAATGGAAAATGGATGAATGACATGTTTGCCAAAAATGAGAGTCTTGGCTAAAATAAAGATGCAGAGCTATAAAATTGAAAATTGCTCTTTACACAAATCAAGCTGTGTATGTGTGTTGTGTTGGACTGTACCAAATAAGTGTGATTTTCTTTAAGTAGTTTTTCCCTAGTATGTTCAAAAACACCACTGCAGGCTGAATTTTAGGGATCTAATCCAGTGTGAAGACTTGAAGACGTGCTCACCTACTGCTGTCCCCATTGTGTCTGACTTTAAAAGGCAGGGATAAGAAGCAGTTATTAGTCATTCTCAGCCTTGTTGCCATGCATGTCAGCTATCCAGTAGGTAACTTTTTGTACCTTAATGAATTTCATGTAGGTTTTTTTTTTTTTTTCATTTTGGGACTTGCACTCATTTTATTATTCAGGCAATAAAGGTTGTATCAGGAATCCAATGTATGTAAGCTCTAAGCAGAACTAGAGAGCAAGTTAAAATGTACATCTGGTTTGCAGTTTACCTTGTCTCTAACAACTCTTCTGCAATCCTGTACAGGTGAATGTTCCCAGGCATTTGCCATTCAAGATTGGGAAGGTAAAGGAGGCTGCCTGTGGGGGGACTGGCAACGTTGTTCTGACAGGTGAGTTCCTTCACTTTGGTGCAAGGCTGCACAGTGGGTGGATTGCAGCATTATGAAACAAGTATCTTGTTTTCTGGAAACAGGGAAATACTGTATATTACGAGGAAAGCTGGGAGACTGAGAAACATCATCTAAGAACGTACTAGAGGAGTTGCTTTCTCTAGTGCAGAGCATTGCTTCCAGCGTGTGCTGTCGTGAGTGCTTCTGCAGACTAGAGCAAGGGCATGGCAGCTGCTGCTTGCTCTTCTGATTGTTTTTGCTGGCCATACTGAGTATGGCCTAGAGTGAGTATGGATATAGGGAGGAAGTAAGGCAACACTTGAGAGAAAGCAGAACCTTTCAGACTCCGTATGAATCTGACGTTTATAAATCCTGAACTAGGATGGAAAGAAGAGAGTTCTGAGAACAGTGAAAATGCAGCAGGTCCTTAGTGGCTCTTCTTTGGACTGTCAGTGCTGGGGAGCATAGCTGGAGGGTTGCTGCATGAAGGAATGAAGGAGGGGATTTTATTACTTTCTTGAAGGATTATCTCAAGGAAAATGTTCATATTTATAATGGGGGTATTGTGACGACCAGACATTTGAGCTTCTCATATGAAGGGAACAGAGCTAGCTGACACAGAAACTTACTCTTTCTTACTCTGTCCAACTGTTGCCTTTCCCAGGCACCCAGCTCAAGGCAGAATGCCAGACAGAGTAACATCCAGTTGCTGGTTTGGGCAGGCATCAAAGAAGAAAGCCATGATAATAAACTCTCAACCTCTGTCCTGTCAGTCAGCAAGCTGAAGTGTTTTATCCAGCTCACTCTTGTGTTGGCATTGTTTCCCCATGAAAGTTTTGCCTAGAGGGCTTGATTTGCTTGCATAGCTTAGGAAAAGATTGAGGCATTTGGATGGGAACGCATTATTTGCAGATTTTAAATAATCAAAAAGGGTTAGAGCTGGAAGAAAGGAAAATATCCCTTTGGTTCTGATTAACTCTTGATTGTGGCATGAATTTCACAAGCACAGACCTTCTTACAGAATGTGTTCTTATTGTAATACAGAAGAAGGAAATGTTTTTGTCTGGGGATATGGAATTCTTGGGAAAGGACCAAACCTAATAGAGACAGCAGTGCCAGAGATGATCCCACCCAGCCTTTTTGGCTGGTCAGACTTCAGTCCAGACATCCGTGTTGCTCATGTTCGCTGTGGACTCAGCCAGTTTGCAGCACTTACAAGTAAGTTTCTCATGCTACTGTCATGGGGAGGTCATGTTGCTGTGTTATTGGCAGAACAGAAAAAAAGCAAAAAAAAAAAGTAAAACTAAAAACCACTCCACACCCCAAAAAGTGCACCCATCTTTCTTGAAACTGAGGGCACACTGGAATGCAGCAGCAGGGAGCCAGACAGCACATTTACAGGTGTCAGCATGGTTCCTGGCATATGTTTTGTGCTAATTTGTGCTTTAATTAAGAAAGTGTTATTTGTCTTAACACAAAAAGCTTTCCTCATACAGGAAATCTAGAAGGTTTTTTCATTTTCCTGTATAGAATGAGTCAGTGTGCTGCACTTCAGCAGTTTAGAAAGTTAATGTGAAAACTGAACGAACTGAAACTGAGTCTAAATGAAGCTAAATATCAGAGTTTATTGGCATTTCTGGCCAACTGTGTTAGTAGCCTGAGGTGGGCAGACCCAAGGATTCATATGCAAAGGTTATGATATTGTGCTCTGTGCACCCTGTGTGGGTTCCCAGCCTTTGAAGGGTTTGAGATTTGGAAGTCATTTAACATCAGGCAGCAGTTCAGAGATCCAGCTGGCAGCAGGAAAGAATGCCAGGACTGAGTCCTTTGGGACAAGCAGTATGTGTGACACTGTCACTTTGGTTGCAGAGTGCTTGAAGTGGGCTCCCCTTAGTACTCAGAAGGGGTTAAGAAACAGGGGTCTCATTAAATTGTACTTAATGTTTATAGGTTGTGTTTTGGTTGTTTCTGCTGTGGATCTGATCCAGGCCCTTCTGAGGTTTGTGTATTTTCCTGAGGAGCTCAAAACTCTTCAGCTCTGTTGAACACAAATTTTTGCCTTCCTGTAGCTGTCATTAGCAGGTCACTTCTTTCAGACAGTCAGATAAGCAGTCTGCAGGTGATGGCTTGGGTCAGATCTGACTGCCTTGCTTACCAGATTTGCTCTGATGGGAGCTGATACAGATCAGCTGCAGTCGTGTCTAACTTTCAGCACAGATTATTCACTTCACGAATGATTCCCTGGAATTTCTGCTGCTGCACTCTTCCTTCAAATAAAATTCCAAAGCAGGTGATGTAAGAGGGGGAAACAAAGACTTGTGCACAGAACTTGTTTCTTGCACTGCTCTTTAGGCATCATTTTTTCCAAATGCAAGTACATTTATTGTACCTTAAAGTAAATCTGGTAGCTGTCATACTGCTTGTATAACCCTGTATACTCCCAGAAACACTGTAGCCACATTTGCCAGCATCACAAACAGAATTCTTTCTTTTTAATGACTTTGTTCTTTTCTATTTTTTTTTTTTCTCCTGTGTAGACAGAGGAGAACTGTTTGTATGGGGGAAGAATCTAAGAGGGTGCCTGGGAACTGGAAGAATGGAAGACCAGTATTTCCCATGGAGAGTAAGGATGGTGGTATTAATGCCAAGATTCTTTGGCTAGTTTTTGTTATCCTGAGGGCAAGGACCATCATTTGCTGTGTGGTTTTGTTGAGTGATTCTGAAAGGAGTGGAAGCCTAAGATGACTGTAGAAGTGCTTTGTTTTCCAGAGGCCCTTGTGTAGCCTGCTTGGGAATGGAGGTATGCAGCAAACCTTTTGGTCTGCTATGCCAGTAATGATTTCGAATCCTAAAACAGCATCTGGTGCTGTGCCACCACATCTGAACAGTCCTCATCTCCTCCTGTCCACCATCATCTGCTTGCTACCCTTACTGCCTCTTCCTTCCCCTCTAACCTGCGCTTCTATTTGTATGTGCTGCAAAAAAGACCATCAGTCTTGGTCATCTCTGCAAATCATTACTCACCTAAATTAGGTGAACGTTTTGGTCTGTAGAGGCTACAGATCCAGAGTGGTGGGCTTCCTTCCCACCTGTGTTGGTGGGTCACTGGACTGACTGTCTAGGTTACAGCA
This sequence comes from Tichodroma muraria, assembly GCA_013390105.1. Classification (NCBI taxonomy): domain Eukaryota; kingdom Metazoa; phylum Chordata; class Aves; order Passeriformes; family Sittidae; genus Tichodroma; species Tichodroma muraria. The sequence goes on from WAAG01030513.1 coordinate 40,723, forward strand.
GGAGATCCTTACTCAGCTGTGTTCATGGCTGTTTTACAGTGCTTCCAGTTCCACTGCTTCCTCCCAGATGGCTCTGAGAGCCAGACTCAGTGGTTGTAGAAGAGTCTTTGGTTCTGGAGTTCAGCATTCAGCCTAACAGATGCTCCTGGTCTCCATGAAGGCCAAATAGGAGATGAGGGAGGCAATCAGTTGGACCACCTTGGAGTCCCTGTCTGTGTGTCTGAAATTGCAGTAAATGTGTTTCTGTAGTATGCTTTCTTCTTTGTTTAAAAGTGAACAGAACCAGACCAGCTCTGGAACATCTGCCTGAAATCACACTGCTGTGGCTGAGTGGACTACGACTCCCTGAAAGGTGGTGGTAGTCCAGGTGGGGGTTGGTCTATTTCACCAGGCAGCAGTGACAGAATGAGAGGACAGTCTCAAGCTGCATCAAGGGAAAATTAGGTTGGGTATTAGAAAAAAGTTTTTCACAGAAAGAGTGATAAAGTACTGGAATGCTTTGCCTGGGGAGGTGGTGGAGTCACCATCCCTGGATGTGTTTAAAAAAAGACTGGAAATGGCACTCGGTGCCATGGTCTAGTTGAGATGTTAGGGCATGAGTTGGACTCGATGATCTTGAAGGTCTCTTCCAACCTGGTCATTCTGTGATTTCTGTGAATTTCTGAATTCACTTCCCCAGATGTGGACACTGGGTTATGCTCTTTCAGCCAGCCAGCTTCTGTCTGGCAGTACTGTGGCAATGTGTGGGGATCCTTGCTGTGACCTCCTGCCCTGGAACGAGCTGCTGTCCCTTCTGTTGGCTCTAAGGAACAACTTGGTTTTTAGACTTTGCTTTCGTCACGTTTAAAGTCAGTTTTAAGTGAATAAGCTTCAGGAGTGAGGAGCTGGTCTCTTAGCATCAAAGCACAAACTGCCTTAGGCTGAGTTGAGCCTTTGCCTTGTTCCAGTTCTTGCTGATGAAAGAAGAGGCAAATCCCTTTGGTGCTTGGGCAGATCCTCTTCCTAATGTCTGGATTATGCTCTGTTCAGTCATGCTGTTTCTGCTGCTGAACAGATGGGCTGAGGCTACAATCTCCTCACTGTCTGCTAGTGAGCCTGCTCTTCTTTCTCCTTCCAAAGCTTTATGTGCTTCTGTGAAGGAAAAAGAGGAGCATTTCACAGCTCAATGCACAAGCCTGCCTGGTGCTGAATCTTGCTCTTTCTGTGCTTTCAAGTTGGCACTTCCATTGGTACAAATCCCTGTGAAAGCAGCTGGCACGCTGAGTGGAAGGAGGATGAGAAATAGGAAATACCAGGTGCAAAGTACCAGCTTGATAAATAACCCACTCTCATGTGTTCCGTGCAGGTGACTGTGCCTGGTGAGGTGGTGGATGTAGCGTGTGGAGTTGATCATATGGTAAGCATGGTCAAGTCTTTTACCTAGGGATGCTGCTGGGCCTCAGCACTGTACCAGGACGATGCAGGGACTTGGTGGTGAGCTTCTTGGAAAGGAAAACTCATTTTATGAAACCAAGTGACTGTGAGCAGAGACAGCCCTAGCAGCGTCTGGGTGCGTTATCATCCCTGCATCATTGAAGTGCTCTGGCCTGGCTGCAGGAAGGAGGCGTGTTCCCCGAGGAGTGTGGAAATGCAAGGAGTGCTCTGGCTCCTTTGTGATGAGCTCCCAGAGAATCTCAGGCCCAGCCCCAAGCTGGTGAGCCCCTCTGTGCATGAAGATGAAGAGTATCTCCCTTAAGGAAGACTGGCATGGGATGAAATCTACAGCACAGGACATTAATATATGGACATTTCCTGACACCAGCTCTGGAGTGTCCGTGTTGGGCAGAGCCAAATTATTTCTCAAGGGAAAAGTTGGGTGTTTTTTTATGACTGTTATGTGGAATAGAGGTCATGCGAGGTCTTGAAGCCCAGCACAGCTGTCCTGGGTGGCCACCCTCAGCTGCACTGTGCCCAGGCTGTTCTGTGCAGAAACTGCGTGCACAGCCCTTGCCTGGGGGCAGTGATGTCTCTCTGGGCTGTTGAAGGTTTTCTGTGTTAGTGCTAAAGACTGAACACCAAAGGAACACATTCAAAGAGTGAGAAGCTGTTTGCAGGGGTAAGTGCTATTAAATAAGACAGCAGGCTCTCTGTGCTGCAGGAGAACAGATGGATGGTGACAGAAGCCAATCTAGCTTACTGAGGGAGGCTGGAAACAAAGCCCCTGATCAGCTGCCTGCAAAATCAGTGCTCAGGCATGAATGTGAGCAGTGCTCACTGCCCCTCAGGTACCTTTGTCTCCTTGTGCTGATCACACATCACTGCCTTCGATTTTTTTTTTGGATTCCCTACACTCTTTCTGTTTCCAGAGCTACAGTGGCTCTCAGTTGCAATAAGCTGGGGATTTCAGGATTGCCTAGCAGGGGAAGGAGTCTTAATGGGTAAGAAGCAAAGCTTCATTCCTTGGTACCTTCTCAGCAGTAAGCTGAGAGATGGGATGCAGCAGCTGTGCATATCTGTAACAGGCATTTATCCAATCTCAGACCCAAGGGTGGGAAACTGTCTCCTGTGAAACACTCCAGACATCAGGCAGAGTTGTGTCTTTTCTCTCTGTGTGGGCTAGTTCTAGTGTGCAAACTATTTTGGTGGAATCCAAGCTAGTTGGTTTTCAATAAAGTGATTATAAAATCTTTATCAATAGTAGTAGGAATATTCTTGAGCATGATCCACTCATGCATTGACTGGATCTGCATTTGAACTGCAGCATTTTGGTTCACAGGTATGTGACAGGAAACCACTTTTGTCAGCTGAGCCAACTCCACACCTGCAGGACTGATAGTGTTGTAGTCAGGCATTGCATCCATGGCCCCATGGGACACCACATATATTGGCTTCATTAGATGAAATTCTGTACCAAAATTCAGTGTGTAAACTTTACCTTCATTAAATAAGTTTTGAAGGGTTTGCATAAAATACAGGAAAGGTGAACCAAAGTACTTGGAGATAGAGACACATCTCTGGAATTGTTGATGTTCCTGTGTAGCAGGTGTTGCTGGGTGGGTGAGGCAGAACAGAAAGCTGCTATGAAACTGGCAGACCTTCACTGCTCTGAACTCCCATTTGGTTGGCTTTCATTTATCCCTAATTCTGTGTGCAACTTGGGCAGCTTGCAGTGCCCAAGCATGCCTTGTTGGCCTCGTGGGAGTAGGTTTGTCCTTTCAGCTGGAGGAGGCTTATTAAACCATGGAAAACACATACAAAAGCTCTGGTAGGAAAGGTGTCACAAACAATTCCCTTTGTGGATGTTGTGTTGAGATGGGCTGGTTCTTGCTGGGCTCCCAGCTGCTCATTCCCAGCTGTTTCCCAGTGCACCTTGGGGCTGGGCCTTCTGAGCTGCTGGGTTGAGTACTTGTGTTGCATTCTTGCTGTACAATAAATTGCAAATTCTTTGTGTTAATGAGATGCCAATGAGGTCTTCAGCCCTAAACAGAAGTGTTGTATGGCTTAATGCAGCGGGGATGTTTGTGCCTTCATTATAGTGCTTGTGGGCATTCTCAGATGTGTTGCTTGGTGGGAACAAGGTTAGTGACAGTGAGGGCAGTCTGGCAAGCAGCAGCACTTACCCATGTTTGGTTACAGTGTGGGGGAGCATTTTGACTTTAGCCAAGTGCCCCTCAACCTGCTCTGCCATCCCTCCCCCATTAACAGGACAGGGAGAGAGAATGTGAAGGAAAGCGTGTGGGTTGGAACAAGGACAGGGGACCTGTTACCATCATGGGCACGGCAGACTCACATTGGGGAAAGTATTTTATTGCCAGTGAAACAGAGCAGGGTAATGAGGACTTAACAGCAGTCTAACAGTGCCTTTCCCACACCTCTCCCTTCTTCCTGGGCTCAGCCCTGCTCCTGACTTTTCTGCTTCCTTCATATCCTCTGCTGACCTTTGTATCTACACGATTGTCTGTGACAGATCATTACTCCTTTCTTTTGGCTGCTGCTGAGCAGCAGTTTTTCCCCTTTCTAACATACAGTTCATGGAGAGCTGCTCCTGCTGTTGCTGATGGACTCGGTCTCGGCTCAGAAAATGAAAATGCCCTCTTCTCTGCCACACCCCTTGTCTGCTGAAGGCAGATCCAACCTGTGTGGCTTATGCTCCTGCAGGATCAGGGCCATCCTGGAGCCCAGCTGTGCTGGGGTAGCTTCAGGTCACCACCATTGTGAACTGCAAAGCAACTTTGCATCATTGTGTCCTTCAAAGTATGGCAAAGTAGACAGCCCAAAATATACCAGCATCCCTAAATATACCTGCAGTGAGGGAGTGTAGGGGCCAAGGATGCACATGAGGAGCAGCTCAAATTAAAACTGGAATAACCTACTTGATTTGGCATTGATTACACGAGTGATTTACCCTCAGATCAGCACTGTGCTGGCGTGTTTGGCTTTAAATAGCCCCAGAGGGCTTCAGGACATTCCCCTGGTGCAGAGCCCTGTGCACCAACAGCTCCAAGCACTGCAGTGACCCAGCAGGGCTGTCACAGCAGCTGAGGGCTGGAGGAGCTGCAGGAAGGATGTGTGAGAGCTTCAGGCCCAAATGCACCTGTGCAAGTCCAGGCCTTCACACCCCACCATCCCAAGGGGTCCTGGCAATTCCCTGCAGGAGAGTTGAATCCAGGATGGCCCCTGGGCTGCCCTGCAGCCCCCCATGCAGCAAGGCTGGTCTCATCTGTCACCCCCACTGGGGATAAAATACATGAACACCTGTAAGACAAAATCTTGGGCATTTGCTGTGTTAAACCAGACTTTTCTCTACGGGGTCCTTCAAAAACAGATGAGTCAGAGAACTAATAATTAGCCTTTGGCATTCAAAATATTTCTGAAACAATATTTCACTGTGCTTCATCATAACTCATAAAAACCTATTTTTGTAGCATTTTTTGCAAGGGGCTGGAATCTCCCCCCATCTCCTTCCGATGCCTCAGCACCTCCTGCTCAAAGGTGTGAGCGTGGGCAGGTGAGGTAAGAAAAATACTGATGCAAAAAGGTGTCAGTGTCGTCGTGGTCTGGACACCAGTTTAACAGCCTCAGTCCTGTTATTTGCCTTAAGATGCCATTTGCTTTTGTGGGGATATGCAGCCAGTGCTGAGATTGTGTGGCAGTGTCTGTGTTAATTTATTTGGTTTTTTTTTTTTACTGGATTAAACCCTCGAGGCAGTGTTCTGCATTAAGGCTGCATTCCATATTAACAATCCCACAGTAGTTTCTTACATGAATGTTTTAACACTTGATCACGAGAGGAAACAATGGATTACACTAAAAAGGAGATGTTTTTCTTGACTACCATTTATATAGATAAGCTGCTTCCCTTTAAACATCCACAGTAAATGGTTACAACTGCAATAGGGTGATGGTATGTCTGATTTCACTGTTTTTCTTGCACGTTTCAGACTTTCAGGTTGTTCAGCTTTTTCTCGCAGACCATGTGACAGTGGTGCTGTGCAACCACGCTGCTGACTGAGACTCGGGACCCACAGTGGCTGCCCTAAAACAGTCCAGGAGGAGGCTGAGTTGGCTCCCCTGCCACTGCTGGGGTGCAGGGCTCTGGGGGAGTCCTGCCAGGACCTCTGGAGGGGCTGTCCAGGCTCCTGGGCATCTTGCACTCTGCAGTGAGCAGGTGAAACTACATCTGGCAGATACACTAGCAGCATCCCACTGACCTCTGATTTTAAGGGAAGAGGCTAGGGCAAGTTTGGTGGTTTCCAGAAAACAGCTGGAGGATGGAGATGGTGGTGGGTTTCATCTGTAAGGGTAGAGTACACAGGACCTGGACACCAGAGAGCCTCAGGCATGGATGTCTGCTTCATAAATTGTGTGTGAGTGACACCCGTAACACAGCTGTAGGGGAAAGAAATGAGAGTTGCATCTTGCAGACAATGCCAAGCTCTGCTTTATTTTCATCAGTTTGATCAGTACAAAAGCAGACAGCATAAGTTTCACTTTTTATTCTTTTTCAGTTTAATTACTTTACAAAGTACAAAATATACCGTCATTTATTTTGGAACATTAGGATTTTTTCTTTTTTTCTGTTTTGTTTTTTTTTCATACAGTACATAAATCTCAGCTTTTCAGCATAAGACCAGCAAAGAAAAGCAGCATGTGCACTTGCTGGAAAAGCAAAGCAGCCACTTCTCAGCTCCACACAATGTCCAGTGCATGATCCCAAGCTGCTGCCCCCACCCCCTGTGCCTGGTGGTGGAACACCCTGCCTCGAGAGAGGGCGTGAAGGCGACCGATGCGTTCAGGCTCGCCTGTGCCTTGCACCCCCAGGCTTGCAGGAGCAGCCCACCCCCACGTACAGGGCCTGGCCCCACTGAGCCCACGGGCACTGCCCACTTGGCAGCTGCAAGCAGCCTTCCCATGGCTGTAGCCCAGAGCAGGTGTACCAAAGGCCCCTGCATGGGCAGGATTCCCCCACCCTGTTTCTGTTTGCATCAGATCTGGTAATTAAAGGGAAATAAATACAGGTTTTTTTCCACCCTCCCCAATGAAAGGCTGCACGGGGTTTCTGAGAGGTGAGCAGGAGGAGAAGCTGCAAGAGTGTGGGGTTCCCAGCCCCACTTCAGCCTGTCTGCTGTGTGTCTGGGCCAAAAGTGGTATTTCACTTACAGAACAAATGATACAGAAATAACTTATTAAATAAAACGTCCTAAAGATTTGTGTTTCCTCCCCAGGCTGCCCAGCACAGCTGTTCCTAGTGGCCAGGGATGAGAGACAGACCCTGATCCAAGCTGGGCAGCTTCTGCACCAGGAGCATCTCTGCTGTCCTGGCAGTCCTAGGACTTCGGGTTAGTGTTGTGTAGGTACCTGGAGGGAATCTGGGCTCCTTTGGAGTCAGTACAAAGGGGACAAAGAGACAAGTGCTCAGACTCGATCAAGCCACTTGAGGCACTTAGAAAGTGGTGTTGCACTGTGGCCCCAGAAGGGCCAACCCCTTGTGACAAGCCCTGAACTCGTGCAGGTGCAGTTCACAAGTGTGGTGCAGTGGGGCTGAACCCCTCCTGTGACCCTGCGGGGTGAGGGCTCGCTGAAACTCAGCCCAGAGGAACCAGGCTAAAAATCTGCCCCAAGCACTGATGAGGACAGTGAGGCTCCTCCCCCCTCGGTGCAGTGCTCCTTCAGAACTTCCCCTTCTGGCTGCCCCGTGGTGCCCAAACAGCAGGAGCCAACCAGCCAGTGCCATGCTGGGCACCACGGCCAGACTCACTGCAAGGTGGGGCTGCAGATGTTCCTGGGCACTGTGGCACCAAGGCCCAAATCCCAGCAGCAGTAGGACCTGCTGGCATGGCTCCGTGGTGGGAGCAGGTGAGCATGTGAAGCAAATTGAGGTGATCACCCATCCTCTAATTCCAATGAAAACAAGGGGAGAATGAGTTATGTAAGGAGTTAACAGTAAGGGAATGAGGCTCTTCCAAAGGCTGAAACAGCTTCTGAAGCTGCGTCCTACTATGAGTTACTGTCTGGCAGCCTCCTCTTCTGTCTGTCCCAAGAGCCACAGCTGTCCTAGTGCTTGGGTCAGCACAAGTGTTCCCTCTCTGTCACTGCCACCCCCAGCTGCTGCAGAGGCAGTGTGGAGGATGCACTGGCAGAAAACGTGATTGCCACTGTTCTAAAATGAACACCCTGCTCCTCAGCTTCACATCTCACAAGCCCCAAAGGCAAGCCTGGAGCCCACACACAGGGGAGGGATAACAGAATGCCCAGCCACAGCCAGCAGGGACAGGGAACACAACCCTGCTGCTGTGACACCGCAGTCCTGGGCTGGAAAGAGGCACCACTCTGCATTTCCAGGCATTAACCTGGGCACTAATGGCACTTGGATGCAGTTCTCACACTCCTACTATCAACAGCCATTGGATTGGCAGGATTATTTTTAGCAGCAGTTGCAGGAGGATTTTGGGTGAGAGGCAAGGACAACCCTAGATCCAGCACCTAGAAAACCAGAAGCACCTAGAAAAGACTGCCCTGGGATGCTGGTTTTCTGCCACGGTATCACTGGAGGAGTTCACAACTGAAGAACAAATAAAGACCTGGAGGGAGCACTGGCACATGGGACTGGCAGGGATGCCGGTAGGTGGGGTTAGGGGGAGAATGAGGGCATGGCTCATTCTTAATTCTATGATACAACAAAAAAAATGGCTGAGGTCATTGAGCTCTGGTCGTTAGGACCAGGAGCTCCTAATGGTTGAAGTAGAAATGGGGTGCTCCTCCTCCTGCAGAGCCACCTTCCTCGTACTCTGAACCTCAGCACCAACCGACCAACACACAACGCCGGAGAAAACAGAGGTTTGCTCCCAGGAAGGGAAGGTTAAAACTCAGGGGTTTCTTCCAGAGCAGGCCTGGTTCAGTAGCCTGTCTGTGTATGCACTGCTGCAGGGGAACATCCCAGGCCCCAGGGCTGAGCCCTGATGGTTGCTCCTGCCTAGAGGCAGTGTCCCACAGTCATAAGAGCACCCCCAGCTCTTTAGGTAATTTCATGATCTCAAAAATTTAACCTCATCCCAAGGCTGGCATTAGAAATAACTTCAAGAAACAGCTACAATCAAGGCTGCAGATTCTCTTCTTTGCTCTACATATAGGAACCCCTGGCTCCTTCCTTCATTGGCAAACACTCTTGCCACTGACCACAAATCCACAGAGGAAACTTTTCCTTTTTTTCAGCAGAAGGGAAATTCCCTTTGCCTTTCATTCCAGCTGATGGGAATGACTCTGTGTGGGCAGCAAGGACACAGAGGATGAGTGAGCTCTGTTTACTGGGGCTGTCCCTCCCCTGTGACCTGGCCCAGAGCATCATCCTACTAGCCTGAGCCTGGAGCTGCTTCAGCGTTTCAGCTGGCAAATGGGGCTGAACTCTTTTAGGGCCCAAAGGAGCAATAATGCTCACAGCAGCCAACCTGGCCAAGTGGGTGCCTCAAGCAGCATTCCCACAAGGACCAGGGAATTGGGTACCGGTAAAATATTTTTCAAGTAACAAAAGAGTGAGAAGGAATCCTAAAGCTTATTACTGTAGCTGCAGGAAGCTGGTTTAAATCCTCAGGATGCTGAACTAGAAGCAGAAAGCCAGCCAGAGCAGGGGGACTCTGAACAGTAGCCTCCTGTGGCATCTCCCCATAGGTGCTGCAACAGACACTGCCTCTGCCACAGCCACACAAGGAGGGAAGAAGCAACCAGCCCCCCACAAATGAAGGATGAAAGGAGCCCTATTCTTGGCATAATCTTTTAGGGTTGGGAGGACCCCAGTAAAACCACTGGGTCTGCCTAGGGAGGGACATGGCACCTGGTCAGCTCTCCTATGGTACAGGCAGAGGACAGAGCTGGACAGAGAGGGAATGACATGCTCCTGCTCTGCTCTCAAATATATTTCAAAATTTCAATCCTGCCAGATGCCTGATGGGCATCTCTGTCCATGTCTGCTCCCAAATCCACCCACAGTTCATTTACAGAATTTTGCAGAAAGCTAAAAATGGATGAAAACAAAACCCCAAGGATGCCCAGGGGGGCATTAAACAATCATTTTGCAACTCTCCTGCTCTGCACAGCTGGGACGGGGCTGGGCTGGGCTGGCCTGGCCGTACTGGAGCTGTGCAGGCAGGGGAGGAGGCGTGTGGCTGCCATCCCTCTGCCACTCCCTTCACCTTGGCTGCAAAACTTAGGCACTCTCAGCTGGGAGGAGATGCCAGGGCTTTGTATTCCGTTGTGGCCAGGCCCTCCACAGACTCAGAGCGTGCAGAAGCACATGGCTTCTCACATGGCTGCAAAAGAATTACAGAGCAGGGGGAAGCTATTCCATGTAATCTGCAATAACAAGGTAACATTCATTCCCAGACTTTGAAGATGAAATGACCAGTGTTCTCTAGAGAGTCCAAGAAAGGATCTTGGCCTACGTATGTCTCAAAGAGACACAGAACCCTAAAATTCACACCCTAAATTGAGAATGTACTTTGACACATACTTCATCCATTTCCCCTTCGCACAGCAGGGGCTGTGCATTGCCCTGTGCTTACCAGAGCATCTGCAGAGGCTGTAACTGCTGCAGCCAGGGTTTGCTGATCAGCATCCAGTGCACGCCTCACACTGCAAAACCACTTTCTTTCCTTCACCTTTGCTAACTGGAGCTGGTAGTTCAACCCAGCCGTGCTTCATAAGGAGGCCAAGAACAGCAGAGTAACTCAAGATTATTTTCACAGTCAAGTGTTTCCCTTCCAGGGGACCTGGGAAGGTCCCACAGCCCCGCTGAGGATGCGCAGAGCGCTCCCGTACCGTTCAGTGCTGCCAGGACGCCTGAGGGGTATTGCTGGCTCCTGACATATGGCAGGGTACAGACACACAGACATGCGCTCGTGGGGACAAGGTATGGGAATGTGGAGGCAGGTTTGCACATTTCAGGCAGGTTTGCACATTTCAGCCGATGTAAACGCACCCCAGCTCATGCTGCAATGTGTAAACTATTTGGCAAAGAATTACTGGGTTTTTTACTTTCCTGCAGATAATAAATTTGATAAAATCCGATGTTTGCAGGCAGGCCTGGAAGAGGTAAGTGAGATGCCTTAAGCTGCTTACTGGAGATGTCCACAACAGTCAAAGTGAGAGAGAGAGAATTCCTCATCAGAAAATGACTTCTTGTCTGTAATTGAATGTTGCTGGGGGACACCTTCCTTCAGGAATTAGCAGCAATGCTCAGCCTGAGGCCAAACAAAGAATTTCTCCCTTTTCATGAACAGAAAATACCAATTATCCAGTGCTGACAGGAACGCTTGTTCAGTGAACACTGACTGTGCCAACACACAGGACCCAGCACCTGCTATTCAGGATGCTGACCTCTAAATGAAGGAGTTTGGACGACCTGGTGCTCCTGAACACTTGTGTGGGTATATGGATGGGGAAAACCACAAGGATGGGAATAACCCCTCTGGCCACAGTACCTGATACCACCACTACGTCAAAACATTCTTGGGACCCTTCCCCAAGGGAGAGGCTGAGCACCAAAAGATATTTTAATCTTAAAGATCTTTTGGGGTTTGGAGGGGTCATGCTACCCACCCTTGCTGGGATGGTGTGACTGGGACAAATGCTCTGGGATACTGGGCTGAGCATGGAGGCTGGGCAGGGTGGGGTGATCTGTTTCAATCGAAAGGAAGAAGGAAAATGCTTTGGTGTTCACAACAACAAGCAGAACTTCGATATATTCATATGTCCACAACTAAAAATGAACATATTAATTCTTTTGCATCACTCAGCACTCCACCTATCCTTGTTTTTCCCCTACCTTTCCCATGTCTGTCACTGAGAGGGATCTCTGCAGACCCTGCACTGCCACAGTATGGATGTGTGGGACAATGCCAAGTCAGACCTAGATGCCTCCTGGAACAGAGGAGCCTGGGCTGACCCCACGGCTGCCACAGGGTGTGCATGGCCTGAAGCCCTGGCCCTCTGCAGCCAGGCAGTCACAGCAACACCAGCATGGGGCCCCTTTGTAAGAAAAAGAATTCAAGCTTTGTATAGCAAAGCTGAGAAAAGATGGAAAACTGCTTCTTCAGAGCCAGGCTCTGATCAAGCACATGCAATTCAGCCTTTAATGTCCCAGAGAGCTTCCCAACCTTCCCAGGATGTCAGACTCACACTACTAAGCCCTCATCTCAGACACACTGTGAGACTTGTGGGGCAGCTGCTGAGGGAATGCGTCAGGAGCTCCTGCCTGAAGGCAGTAAATCTTGCAAAGGCAGTGCAATGGCAGAGCTGTGAGCAGAGCTGCTCCCTGCCTTGCCTCTCTCAGGGGTCGACGCATTCCTGAATGCATCAAGAGCACCAGGGAAACAACTGGATGCTCGGGGAGCTACGCTGGAGCCTGAGCAACCTCCTCTGCCACACACTCCCTTATGCCACACTGCCTTATTTCCTCCCAGTGCTGGCAGGACAAAACATCATGCTTAAGAAAAATAAAAACCTGATACACTTCAGTTGGATGCTTTGATTGGCTAGAGCCATCAGGACCTCCCAGCAAAACCTAATAAAAGCCCCCACACCCAACTCTGCATGGCACGTCTTAAAAAGTAAAACCCTGCTCAGTGTCATGTGCTACCCCAAAGCAGGACCTGACACCAGCAAGCTTTTCATGAGAGAGGAGGATTGATTCATCTCTGACCAGGAGCCTGTGCCCTAGGAATGGTAACAGAGAACTTGGGAGTCTAAAACACATTTCAAAGCAGCAATATGATGAGTACGCTTTATAAATGGCATTGTCATTGAGTCTTAATACTTATGTCACCCACTGCCACCATCTCTATACTGCAACAAAACCAAGTATTTCTGTCTCCCCATGTGAGAGGCCGGTCCATGCTATCTAAAGCACAGCACTGCAGAAACTCCAAACTGACTTCAATGCCTGGAAAGAAACCGAAGGCTGCACAAATCTGTGCAAGGGTGCGTTTGGGGGGCAGCCTGAAAAATCAACAGCTTCAAAGTGCCAAAAGGTCAGTNAACTGAAATAGGAAAATGGGATGTTTCCCTGCATGGGCCCCAAGAGCACTCCTGGGCAGCAGAAATCTCCTATGGTGAGATGCAGAGACCACACACTTCCAGTGACTGGGCTCAAGCAGCCTCTTCTGCTTTTAACAGGAAAAGACCCTCCAACACGTCCATCTAGTTAAAAAGAAGCCACTGATTTCAGCTCCTCACAGGCCAACAAATGTGAATTCCCCAACAAATACCAGAGCTCTACACTGGCTATGGGCTGCCGCTGCCTGCTGAGCCCCGGGCAGACAAATCCACCAGGAAATCTTCACCTGTCCCCAGCCTTGTGCAGAGACACTGGGGAAGGCCACCAGGAACCAGCTCAGAGGGAATGCTGGTGCCTAGCCCGGGCCACCCTGAAGGCCTGGCTGCAGGAAACCTGGAGGAGCTCCTGCCTTGCCTGGGAGAAGGCAAAGGCCAGCACAGGCAGCGCTGGCGCTGTGCTCTGTGCCTGCAGGAGCTGGAAGCCCCACTGGAAACCCCCAGCCAGGGTCTGGGTGGGCACTGTGCAAACAGACCAGCCCTACTTACAGGCTGAGGCAATTGAGGGCAGCAACTAAAACATACAGGAAGAAAAAGGAGTGAATTTCCTACAGTCTCTGTGCTTGAGGCACTGAACTGGAGAGGAACAGAATTTTCAGAATTCTCTGAAGCACGGAGGGAAATCCAATGCTGTTCCCAGCAAGCAGAGGAGCCCCAGCTTTGCTTCAGGTCAACTCCACTGCTGCTCTTCACTAAACATATGTAGAGAAAAAGCAAGAGTGGAACTAATATTCATATTGCCCATTACTTGAATTAAAAATATATGGTGAATAAATAAACGTGTGTATACAGTACTCACTACACAGACACACACAAGTGTGTGCCCAGAGTATGCACACATATACTCACACTGTATATGTATGTGAACCCATATTGCTTGAGTGCCCACACCACATACAGGATACAATCCTACAGACAAACATGGGCATTTATAGGTGTGCAACAGACATGCACTATGGATTTCTATGGAAACACTTAAGATGTGTATATATGCACACACTTGCTCAGTAGAAAGGAATTTGTAGTCAAATTCTAGTTGGGTTAATGGAAAAAGACAAAACCCTATATAATAACACACAACTTGGAAAGGTTGAGGCTTCTAAGAAAATGAAAGCCTTGGAGAAAGACAGGGTACATGAGGGCCATGCTCTCCTCCCCTGCCTACCCCTTTCTGCAGGGCTGGAAATACTTTTGCATTTTGCTGTTTGGTGAATTTTTGTGCAAGGAGAAGAGAGAGGGCACAGGGAGCAGCCTGCAGCATTGAGGAATCCCTCATTAGCAGCAGCCATGGCCAGGAGGAACTGCCCAGAGAGCTGAGCAGGGATGCTGAGGGCAGCACTGGCAGCTGCAGGTAATGCAGGCACCCAGCCCAAGGGTGTCCCACTGGGACATGTTCCTCCTATATCCACGCAGTACTGAACAGCATAATGTCAGGGATGCTCAGATGTATTATCATAAGGCATTTTACAAAATGAAAAGACTCTTCAACTTTTTCCCCACCCCGAAGGCTGGGTGCCGAGAGAGTGGGAGCTGTGGAGCAGCTTTAAGAGCCCCCTGCTTTAGGTTCACTAAGCACTGTGGTGTTAACAGTGTGGTGGTATTATTATTACTATGAAAATATTTAACAAAGCCCCTACAGAGCCTTTCCTGCAGTGTATGTCTCACATACAGCAGAACTGTGCAAGCCTGCATTGAGCCTGACTTCAGGATGGATGTGGGGACAAGGTTCCACCAATTCTGGTCACATTTGGAGTATCTCAGTTCCCACCAGAAAAAAAATGAAGGGAATATTAAAGAGAAAGCATCAAGTTGTCTGAAACATTCTTGTTGCATGTCAGACAAAACGATAAAAGGAAATAAAAAGGTGAAGCCAAGGATGGTGGCAGCATCAGAGTCCCTCATTTTACATCCTGTGAATTTTTCAGGCCAACTTTCCCATGTTGGGACATCAGCCTTCCTTTGGAAGGTTTGAAATACCACAAAGCTTTCTACAGATTTTACATATATAAGACTGATTCCCTTGGGAAAAAAATTTAAATTACAAAAATCAGCCTCTAAAATAGCCTGAGTGCAATGTTAGAAAACTAAACCAAATTTTTTTACTTTCATTTAAGGCTCAGTAAAGTTGTTGCTTGTTTCAAGTTAATTCCTTCCTATCCGTGTTGAAGTCCTTTGGAAGCAGCACTGGCACAAGTACAGCAGCACACGGTACTCTCTGATGCCAAAACTGGCATTTCCCAAAGGCTGACAAAACCCCAGAGCAAAAAGAAGATCCTGTCCTGATGACTCTGTCATGGTGGCACCATCCATGCACACAGTGAAAACTCAGGCTCACCTCAGCTGACCAGAAACCTTGGCTGGCAACTCAGCAGCTGTACAGCAACTCAACGCCCCCCTCCCCCCGCCCACGGCGCCAATCTGCCATCCCAAGCAGTGACCCTCTGACAATATTTGGGGTGAAAAGCTACCCCTGGCCTTGCTGCCCACTCCAGCCCAGCTCAGTGCCCACAACACGGCAGAGTCACACCAAACATCTCCAAATGCTTCCAACGCTGCACTGCACAGCCTGTGCCCGTGTCCTTGCGGCAGGAGACTTTCCAAACAAACATCCAGAGATGCACAGTGCACATCCAGAATAAACCTTTAGTCCAGAAATCTGGAGGGAATATAAACACATCATGGGACAATTCTGAAAACCCATGTGAAGGAACAGCAAAACATCCTGATGGTAAAGCACGGAACATGTGCCTCTGTTCCTCAGCAGGGATGCTTTAGCTCCAGTAGGGCCAACCAAGGAAAGTCATCCATGCTTTTTCCCATAGATGCTCTGATTCCTTGTCTAGATGCCACTTAACATGCCACTGGTGAAAAAAACAGATTTGAAACTCAGTGTCTGAATCCAGCAGCATCAGAAACTGTAACTGCTC
The DNA here is from genome assembly GCA_013390105.1 of Tichodroma muraria. NCBI lineage: Eukaryota > Metazoa > Chordata > Aves > Passeriformes > Sittidae > Tichodroma > Tichodroma muraria. Next base: position 56,232 of record WAAG01030513.1, read on the forward strand.
AGCCCTCCAGTTCTGTGAATGCAGAACTCATCAGCTAGCTGGGTCTGTGTGTTTGCATGTCCCACACACCAGTACGAACCATGCCCACGGCATGATGGCAGGTGCTTGCTTACTGCCTCCAGATTAATGCAAAACCCTGGCTCACAGCTGTACACGGCACAGCCGCAGGAAAATCCTGCCAAGGCTCTGAAGCACGGCTGGAAAGCGCTCGGGAAAACGGCAAGATCTGCAAATTCTTTACGCCAAGAATAAAGTGGAAGAAGTTGAGAAATGCAAGATATGCTGGGGCTGGTAATCACAAAAGCAAGGTCCTCTGCAGACAGCTTCTCCTTCCACCACCCCTTGCTGCACGGTTCCATGTGGGGCAGACTGCTGGCACCCACATCTCGGGTAACACTTCTCTCCTGGCACTGGGCTCTGCTGTCCTCCACAGTGCTGGCAGTGGCCATGAGCACAACCTGGACACAGGTGCCGGTATGGGCCTCGGTGCCTGGCTCCTGCAGGCCCTCAGCTGCGGTACAAGCCAGAAGAAAACACACTGCTGCTGCCCCATGGGAAAAGCCCCATCATCTTCCTGTGACAGGACCAGATGCTAGCAGGTTTTAGGCATTTTCAGCACCATTCTACTTTCCCCAGTCAGCAGCAATTTCCACCTGTGCGATGAAGGAGATGATGGAAAAATGCAGGAGGGTCCCCACAAGACTCAGGCACCCTCCTGACCCTGGCAGGGGCAACCTGCTGTGGCTCTTGACCAAGGTGGCCTGGGATGTGCAAGAGCAGCTACTCAGGGACCCTAGGCAATCCTTTATTTCCCCATGTGTGCACACTGGATGGGAAAAAGCCTGAGGGGACAGGAGAAAAGAGCCCTTCCTCCTCTTGCTGGCCCTGGGGGAAGGCTCTGATGTGGGATAAGGGGACAACAGCTGTCCTGGAGCAGGGGATCTGGCAGGAGAATACTCGGAGCAGTGAGAGAGTGACTGGAAAAAATGGACCAAAACTGGCCAAGTTTCAATGCAGACACAAGTCTGGGTGACACCACCTGCCAGGAGCTGGCCAGAGCTGAGCTCCCACTGCCCAGGCTTTCTCAGAGCAGTCAGGCTTTGACTGCAGGGAGAAAGAAAAAGGGGAAATGTCAAACAACTGGATATTTTCCCCTTTTCCAACATCAAACTGTTCTGTCAGGGGAAACAGAACCCTCTGCATCCTATCTCAACACAGGCAGTGATGGACAGTCCTCAGGAAGTCTGATGCGAGGAGACAAGCCAGTGCTATGCGACGTCTTTTCTGTTTAATTCCATATTTCATTTTGTTTCTGGTTTTCAGGGCTCTCTGAGCCATCAGCCTGTCCATCTGCTCTTGGCCCACGCCACTGCTCTCGGCAGCGTGCCCACGGCCATCCGTGCTGCCAAGGGTGTCCCTGGGCAGCTCCTTCCAACTGAGAGCACAGCCAGGGTACGCTCCACCTCGGAGCTGAACATCAGGAAACCATATGAATTCCCTTTCCTCCTGCCCCTCATTCATAAATTTAATAAAATAACAATAACAATAATAATAATAATAATTAAAACAAAGGCTTATTGGAGCTGTTTCTGCTCAACTTTCCACAGTCTCTTTTCATGTCACTCTCTGTAATCAGATTTTTCAAGAAATACTGTGAGAAAAAAAGAATAATAATAATAATAATAATTATTATTATTAGAATAATAAAAAGCATCTGGAACCAGCTCAGAAGATTTCTAATGCTTTTCAGCTTGACTGACTTGGAGTGCATTGACCACACCATTTATATTTTCTTCAGGTACCTGCAAAAAAACAAAAAGAAAGGTCATGTTCCAGCAAAAAGGATGACAAGGAAGAGAGAGGCAGGAGGCAAAGCCAGACCAGTCCCAAGGAGGCAGAGACTTTGCTGTTTTTTGCTTACACCTGAAGCTCACTGAAAAAGGGTTCCATATACAAGGACACCCCTGTTCACCCATGGTACCCCCAGAGCAAACACCGTAAGCGAGATGCAGATGGTTTGCTGCTGTATGGTGGGTGCTGGTGGGGAGCCAACTATTTTGGGGGTTTCTCTTTCTCTCTCTTCTTCCTCTCCCCTCCTTTCCCTTCCTCTTGTTGGTGAAGCACTTGCAAGCCAGGAGCTCACTCATGCAAGGTGCCCGTGCTGATGGATTTATGTGGCTGCTTAAGGGCTCCATGAGGCTCTCAGGGGCACCCTACAGGTTTGGGACCTGTAAGAGTGGAGGGGAAGACCATGGTGGGTGACAGGAAAACACACCCATCAAAAGAGCTCATCAAAAGAGAGCTACCAGTCTGTTTGTGGTGCATCTATGCTTTCTTATCCAGTCTTGAGAGGAGACTTAACCATAGAAGTCTGTATCGTTCGTCTGTATTACTCGCTTACTGCAAGAAAAACCTCTTGTAACAGAAGATGCAAAAAGTCTCAGAGTGGCTGGCATTGGCAGAAAAGAGCATCAAAAGTGAAGTTACATCTGGCAGAAAAAGTATGTCTGACCTCTACATAAACTCCAAGACACTGGCAGGTCTTGAGAAGTGGAAAGAGGACTGAGGGAAAAATAAATTATCCGTAAGTTGCTGCAAGAAGCCAAAATAATTCATGTCAAGTAAATTGAAGAAGGAACTGTCTCCTCTACAGGGTATTTAAGGCCAAGAGTATAATATCTGAATTCACTGGACATTCTCAAGAGTTCAGATAGTGGAAATACAACTGGTTGTGTCTTTCTGCAAGGCTTTTAACAAAACCGAGGAAAAAACCCATGAGAAATAACAAGAAAAATGTTCAATTTTCCAATAGGAAGAGGGAATAACAGCAGTCAGCTCTGATGATGTGAGAATAAAAGTCCTTTGGAAAGGAAGAAAATAATCTTAAAACAAGCATACAGCAAACTCTTCTGGTTTAGAAGAAAAACCCCAGGATACCTCCACCACAGGGAACAGGATTTTGAGACAGGACTCTCCACAGCCTCCCCCTCATCAGTTTTCCCAGTACACTGAACACTGCAGTGGAAGAAGCAATTTGACTCTTTTCCTCTACATAAGGTAAGGAGAAAAGGCTGGGGGTCAATTTTTTAAACCACACTCCTCTAGTCAGCCCCAGGGATGCTCAGTATGGGTCTCTCCATGTGCTTCATCAGCACTGGCCAGAAGCACGAGGAAGCAGCACTGGCCAGCTCTGGCCAGCTGGCTTTGACCTGCACAGACTCATCTCCATGAAACACAGTGATCCTTCATTCCCTGCAAAATGCCTGTCCCCCTTAACAGCACAGAAATGGTATCAATCAACCCACAAATGTTTTGGCAGGTATTTCTCAGGACAGATGTGCAAACAGCTCTGATTTGTAGGACCCATCCTAGTTTGCCAGCAGTGGAGGAGTCCTCCCCCTCCCTGCCCCTTGGAAATGACCCTTGTCCCAAGGCAGCTGTGCTCACTTCTCAGGTAGTGTGCAGACAAAAGCATTGACCACGAAGGAAGAAGCAAAGCTCCAAATTACACCTCAGACACAGCTCCAGCCTCTTCAGAAGCAAAATGCTGGTGAAAGAGAGCAAGACACCTGTGAACATGGGGCAGCAAGGGCAGAGTACCTGGAAAGGCAACTCTTCTTCCTTGCTCTCTCTACAGGGAGCTGGTAACCATGACTCTCTCCAGCCTAACCATCACCCAGGAGACATGCCAGAGACCTGGAGGTTCCCATCTCAACATTGTCTCCAAGAGGGATTTTGTCTCAAGCAGAAGTCCTGATTACGAGGGCAAACATCTACAGCTATAGCATGGCAGGAAGACTCGAGTATTACACCCAGGTCAAATAAAAATCAAGCAACAAAAACCACCTGAAGATGCACATGAGAAAAAAGATCAAAGAGAACAACGCATTTTTATACAGAACTCTAAACTGTTGACAACAGGTACTGAATTACCTTAATTAAAAAAAGGGAGAATTTAGAGAAAGGGTTCAAGATACACTTAGTCCTTGAGAAATGTCGCTAGAAATCAAGGTATCTGGGTAGCAAAGTTAGGGAAAACATGACAAAATCTAGGTCAGGGTCTTGGCCAACAAAATCACTCTAGAGCTAACAAGCATCCAGCCCAGCCAGCACACCCAGAGCAAAGTCAGGAGAAAAATGCACCTTCCAAAGGATGGAAGGGTTTGACAATTAGAACAGCATTGCACAGGTGAAAAGGCTTTTAAAACCATACATAAAGAAAATGGTAAGTAGCAAAGAAAACACTGAAATCCTGCTTTGAGTAAGGAAGACCTGCAGACCTGCATGGCCCCCCTGATACCCTGCCAGCTGCTCGGAGGCAGGATCTGTGGGGCCTGGAGGCAGCAGGATGAGGCTCTCCGAGGAGGTGGAGCTGCCTGCAGAGTCATCACAATTGCCTGGCCTTAGTTTTTGCCTACGTATCTATTTTAACTGACAGGCTGAGCTCTCCAGATACGGCTTGACGTGTAGAAGCACTCTGCACCTTGTGCTCTGCACAACAAGCACACACCTGGGGCCACACAATGGGCAGAAATGTGAGGCAAAGCTAACAGTATTGATTTTTAAATGGTGTTTTATTAGCTTATCTTATCGGCACAGTTAATATTAAAAAAAAATAAGACAAACATATATAACCACTTTGACCTTTGCTATCTGAAATAATATTTACTTTTACTGTTTACACACATGACCTATAAGCTGCGAATGGTTCACACCAACTGTGAAAAAACAAAGTCATTAAAAAACCCCCAAACCTGCTTTGATCTCACTAGAGCTTTTACAGGTCAAAGGTAGGACCTGAATAGTGAATTTGCAAGTGATGGAAAGAGAAGTATAATGCAATAAAGGGCACATTTAAGAAAAGAAAAATAAATAGCATAAAGGAACTGACTCCCTCCTTCAGGACCAGGGAAATGGGTTCCAAGACAAATGCCATCCCGTTTGCTATGGCTACAGGCATAGCATTTTCCCTTTCTACGGGAGTTCCTCATTTTTGAGGGTATTTTCTTTGCAAAGGAAGAGCAGAGGTAGGCCTAGAAAGTAAAATATCCATCAGTATTAAAAAGATGAAGAGAACTCTCCAAGGATGGCAAGACTCGTGTGTTGATGACTGTGCTGCAACTGCTTATGGGCACTCATGAGAACAAACATGGGAACCTTACCTGCTTCAAAATCACCTTCTCGTGCTGTGCTGGCAATTATTACATGTTTATTAAAAAACAAGGAAGATGCAGGGACAGCAGAGCTCATAGATGGGTCTCAGAAAGCAAAGGTTAGGACAATGCAGGCACCAAGAGATGAAGGCAGGGGTCTGCTCCTGGTAGACTTGTCCAAAAAGTTCCCAACACACAAAGGCACCTGTGATGAATCACCCTTAAAAGGAAGGAAGCACCTAAGGAAGCACCTTCCCCTTAAGGGCGGGTTGTCACAGCACTGTCCTGAGAGTCTGGACCCTGCAAGTGTTTTTGGAAGCAAATGGAAGGGTTTGTAGCTGTTTCTAACAAAAGGTACAGATGCAGTGGAAGAAGCTGCTCAGGGAGGTTGTGAAGTCTCCATCACTGCAGGTCTTTAAGGACTGAGACCTGCCTCTCTCGAGAATAACACTCACTAACACAGCTTTGCTTTGGGCAGGGCTGGGCTTGGTTCAGGAGCCTCTCACCCAGGGCAGTGACAGGCAGGGGGCTGAAGTCAGGAGTTTGCTGGGCTACACTGGAGCACAGGCACTCCAACGAGCTCTCCAGATGAGAAGTGACATTGTCACAATGAGTTTCCTCCTAAGGAAAAGATCTCCCCTACTCCAAAGAAGCTGTATCCATACTCACCAAAGCGTGATCAAACTTAAAAGTACTGATGTAGTAGGCCGGGATGTCGGCTGCGGCCAAAGGCTCAGAAATCTGAGCGACAATTCCACATTCATCTGTGGGGAGATAAAAAATCAAACATTGTCTGGAGGGGCTTGCAAAAGTCTCAGAGCTCACTAGCTCCATGCCTATATACAGAGAAGTTTGTCTTCACAAACTCCAATCAGAAGGAATCTCTGTAATAAAATGTATTCCTTCTCACAGAACCAAGTTTTTTTGGGCCACAAGAATACATCGCACGTTTAGTTTTATTACCTTCTTTTTGCTACAGAGAAAAGCACATTCTCCAAAGGCACAAAGCCATTAGAACTGGAGTGATTTAGAGGTCCAGAAAGGCAGTGAATGATGTTCAAGAAGAAAGCACAAAGCCCAGCCCCATATATTCTTAACATCCATTTTTCTGTTATTGAACAGAATAATTTTTCTATTATTGCAGGACTTGGCCCTGCAACTCTGAAAGAGGAGATGGTGACCCATTAGTCAGCCTGGACACATGGTTCCTAGGCTGCAGCCCACCACAGCCCCTGAAACAGGATTTCATCAATTTCACCACAGAATCATCACAGAATATTGAGGGGTTGAAGTTGACCTTAAAGATCCTCTGATCCCAGCCCCCATGCCATGGGCAGGGACACCTCCCATGATCAGGTTGCTCAAAGCCTTATCCAACCTAGCTCTGGACACTGCCAGGGTTGGGACATCCACAGCCTCCCTGGGCAACCTGTGCCAGAGTCCCACCACCCTCAGAGTGAAAAATTTCTTCCTGATATCTGATGTAAATATCCCGTGTTTCACTTGGTACCCATTGCCCCTTGTCCTGTCGCTCCAGTTCCCGATGCAAAGTCCCTCTCTGGCTCCCCTGCAGCCCATGCAGACCCTGGGAGGTGCTGTGAGGTTTCCACACAACCTTCTCTTCCCCAGGCTGAACTGCCCCAGCTCTCTCAGCCTGTCTCCATAGGGGAGGTGCTCCAATCCTGATCAACTTCATGGCCCCCCACTTGCTCCAACAGTTCCATGTTCTTAAGTTGGGGACACCAGAACTCTGTGCAGGGCTCCAGCTGGGCTCTCATAAGAGCACAGTATAAAAGCAAAATCACCTCCTTACACCTGCTGAGCATGCTCCTTTGGATGCAGCCCGGGATTCAATTGGCCATCTGGGCTATTTGCTTGGCTTTCTGGGCTTTAAATGAAATTGAAATGGTTCATCTGTCTTGTTTGTTGCAGATCAATGGTACACTATTTTCAGATGAAACTTGGAGTTTCACTGATTCAAATTCAACATTTGAACTTGATTTTAAATTAACATATTTAAACATCAAATATTTAGGGGCCTGGTCAATGTCCTTACGTGCCATCAATGACATATCACGCCATTTCTACATATTTGCCTGAAAGATGTGTAAAGAGAAGGTATGTGAAAATTTCCTTCTTGCTACTTTTGGTGGTCTGGTGTAGAAGTTGCAATTAAATACAAAAATTGGCCCAATGTTTTTCAGAAATGTTCCTGAAGGTTGTATTTTGTAACTGGTTCAGAGTCCACAGGAAGGAGCCATTGCATTTCCTGAAGATCAGGCTTCTGTTGCAGTATTCAGATCAGACCCTTAAAATTGCAGGGGACAGAAATAACAAGAACACTCCTGCAGACATGAAGCATTTGCTCTGTGCTGTTAGGACCAATATTCTTTTGAGTAGAGAAAACATGTGCAGGGCTGGATGTGAAACACATCTGTGAGCAAGACTTCCACTTGGACTACTATAAATTTATAAGAAGTCTACTAGAATCAAAGAATTACCAAGCACTGCACTGGAGTATGACAGTGCCTTCTGACCACAGATTTCAGTAGTCTACAATGAATTTCCACGCCACCTTTTAGTCCAGCTTTTCTCTTTAACCAGAGCCCCAGCTGCAGCCACCTCCAAAGTCCAGCAGATGAATGCAACTGCATTCTTGGAATGCAATTCCAAGAATGGAACTGTTGAGCATGTAGCAATTTTAGGAATATATTCAGAAGTCAAACTTAATAGGAGTCAGGCTTCTATTTGAAAATCTCAGCTCACAAAGTCATGTTAAGCTGCTGGCTCTTAAAAAGCATCAGCCTCACAGATGGATTTTTCCATACCCCTTGAAGGCCCTGAGGTGACTGACTGCCTGCACACCAACTGATCCTCCAAATGTTAACTTACCAAAGCCAAGAGGCTGCCCACCAATCCGCACCATCTTCCAGAGCTCACCAGATGCACTTGTAAACAACAAATTATTAGGAAATCTGTAAAAACAAAGGAACACCAAATATAGCAATTAAAACACAGCAGTGTGTCCGATTCTGCCTGTGGGGGATCTGCTCTTTCTGCATCCTTGAGATGTTTGAAGCCAACAATAATGGGGCAGTAGCTTGGGCAAACAGGGAAAACTCAAGGCAGGTGGGGCAGATGCACCTGCCTGACCCTCCAGGTATCCCATGGCAAATCAGCATCTGCTGCTGGAGGTGGGCATAGGTACCCAGAGAGGCATAGGAAAAAATTTCTAAGCAACAGGCTGTGTCCCAGCTTCACAAATGTTGAGACTGCGAAGGTTTGATCTGAGCTGCATTTGGAAACACCTAGGGATGGAATATGTTTCCATACCTGCTCTCAGGAATGTGAACTGTAGCCACTGGTTTTGTGTCTGAGCACCACCAGTGCTATTTTCCACACCATCCTGGCAGGTCCCAGGGACCACTGTAGAGGTCTCTGTTTCTTAGCAGGGGAAAGGAGACCAGAGGCTGAGAGAGCTGCCCAAGGTCAAGCAGGCAGCCTGTGAGAGGAAGAATTGGCCCCCCAGATTTCCCACACCCCAGGCTGAAGCTCCAGCCCTCTGGCTCCTCTTAAGACAGAAAAAGGTTTACTCCAATAAAGTCAAAGAAACTTTCAAGAGGGCAATTTATTAATTTGAAGAACAAGCCCCTGGGGCAGGGGACTTGCCTGAAGAACCAAACCCAAATTGCACTGCATGTCAAAAGCAAACCTAAGCACTGCTGAGTACAGCATCCCTGTAGCCTCCAGACCTCAGAGCCTCCTGTGCTGCAAAGCACAGACACACAGAGGCTGGCTGCTCACCAGTTGACTCCTTCCTTGCTAGACAAATAAGTCACAGCTCCCACTGCACAGTGATAACTCAGTTATGACTTTATCATCATAACAAGACTCTGAACCAAGCCCATGCATGTGTTAAAAGCAAAGCAGGAGGACCACATCATTGACATGCTCACCCTGATTTTGGCCTTTAGCAGGAAAACTTCAAACACCTACACCAGGTTTTCCTTTTGGGTTTTGCTCTTAGAAGCACAGCTAATGAACAACAGCATAAAAATGCCAAAATCACTTTGCTCCAGTATTCCTCTTCTGAAAGTGAGATAACCCTACATCACATTGATCTGTGATTTCACTGAGGACTTGGACAGGCCAGTCCAAAATTTAGACACTTCAACTAAAATGCCAGATTTTATTCAGAAGAGTGACAGGGTGTACAGGCCCATGACACCCATACAAAGAAAGTCCAAATAATGGACTTATTGGAGGAGTCTAAGCTGCTTCCTGCTCCTTTGAGAACACCCCTTTTTTTTAAGGTCCAGGTTACTCTAAGACCAAAGCTCACCTCTGCTGCGTCTGGACATCCATGACCAGGGAGATGTAACCCTCAATGAGAGAAAAGGAGAAAAAGCGAATATGTCCCGAGTCTTCGTTGCCCACCACTGAGTCTTTTACTCTGAAGAAAGAGAAGAGAACTACATAAACTGTGGCTAGAAGAGCACAAAAAAGGATTTTTACAGCAGATATAGCCAGTGAAACCAGAAATGTTCTCACATTGACTTAGGGAAGTGACACCGAGTCCTGTTGTATTATACTGATTTGATTTTTTTTATTTTGCAGGTGGAAAAATATCCAGTCCCCACAACTGACAAAACTCTCCATCCCTGCCTCAAGGTCCCCTCACAAGAGGCTGTGGGCCAGGAGCCACAGGCACCAAGGGGCAGGAATCCAGTATATGCTCTACCCTGCATGGATATGCAGCACCCTGACCACATGGATACTCTTAACTTCACTCTGAAAACGCTCAGCTTTCCAAAGTCAGCAGATGTCTTTGGGCACCCTCAATCACCTGTTTGGCTTCCACCTGTCAGGAAAACCCTCCTGAGCCTGTGAAACCTCCCTCCCTCAGTGCAGAGCACCGGAGCAGCACAAAGCCACAGCAGATCCCTGGGCACCCCAGAGGAGCAGCGGGAATGCATGCCTCCAGGCACTGGGCACACCTCTCCTGGAAGCCCATCTCCCTGCAGGACCTACCCATTGGAGTAAAACATGACATCCATTAGGAGTGTAGCAACAGTGGGAAGGGTATCTGGATCCAGGCTGGTGACGCAGAACATATTACTTGGACTGGAAAGAGGATGAATGACAGGCCTCTGAACTGGAAGAGACACACAGACACACACAGCTATGAGGCCACGTCTGCAGCAGGCTCCTGTCCCATCAGCCGTGTTATCCACGCACTGGCAACGGCCACAGAGAAAGCTGACAGTACTGGTAAGACAGTGCCTCATTGCTGAAGCCCTGCTGGCTCTCAGACAGGGAATGAGGGGCCTGTGGATAGAGTGCTCCTGTGCTGGTCTCCCTAAGGTATAGGGTGGTGTTACCCTGAATACCCTGTCCAGCTCTCTGCTCCAAGGGGCTTTCAGGCCATTGGGTGCATCCACATGAGATGAGGGGCAAGCTAAAGGAGGTGCCAAGAGAAACTGAAAAGTGGAAAAAAATGCAGGCTTCCACCATTAAAAGGCAGGGCTATGGAAGGCATCTCTCCAGCAGTGGTTGCTGGCAGTCCATCCTGTTTTCCCTCATTTCTGGGGACCTATTTTGCCATAATATCTCGAAAAATTAAAAACCAGCTGCCACGCAGCAGTTTGTCTAACAGATTGCAGCCAGTGGCTGAGAAGCAGCCAGCATTTAGGCATGCAACCTAATAGAGCAACACAGCAAACTGCACACCGGTGCATTATCAACACGTATTTCACTGTGCCCTTTCTTGATGCTTTTTTTCTTTAAGACTCATTTTCTTAAACAAGGTGATTGTTAGCTCTTGAGCGATGAAACTGAGTGGCACTTCATAATAACTGATGCCTGCTTTGTCTGGTTATGGGCAAAAAATTACACACATGTCTGTAGGTAAACATATGTATATAAGTTGTTCCTTTTCCTGATTGTGCCCTTTGGCTTGATACTTGTTCCTCTATCCTGCAAGCATCCTAAGGTTCTGCACAGCTCTGGGCTCATTGTGGCCTTGATCCTCACTGGCACTGAAGGGTGAAAGTTGAAAAATAATCCTCTCTGGGCATCATTGCAATACTTAAACAAGCTTTCAGAGAAGCCATTTTCCTTTGGAATGTTGAAGCATGGAAATATGGGCTACAGACAACATTATTATTGCTACTGTAACGAACTATACTTTAACCTTCTGTCCTACCAAACGCATGTCTTCTCCAGAAAAACTAGCATCAAAAGGCCAAAATTCAGCCAAACTTACTAGCATTGCTCAGAAATTTAAGAACCTACTCAAATCCTCGGTTGTACTGGGATAGGCCTGTAAGATTTTAATCTTACAACATTCACCCAAAATGTTGAAGGAAGCTAGGAGGCAGGACTTCCACCCCATGTGTCAGGAAGACCAAATCCCTGGCAAACTGAGCCTGTGCTGGTCCTTACCTAGTTTTGGTTTGACAAATCCATTTGTTACCCCAAAGTCATCAGCAGCCACTGTCTCCCCATTCACTACTCTGAGGATGGTGAACTCGGCAGCCAGCGTGTGCATCACGAAGGGTAGGTCTCGCTCACGCACCTGAAGGTGACAACAGGATTATCCGGTGATGGAGGCACCAGAAATGACAAAACACTGCAGTGGAGGGTACATACTTTCAGTGCACAGCAAAGTGGACGTGGCTCCTGCTTGAGCCAGTGGACAGTTACCAGGTGTGTCTTAAAAGAAGCACACTTGGTGATATCACTGCGAGTATGAGTAGGATTAAGCACCAGACTGCTTTTATGACTGTAAAAAGAATGTGGAGATTTCTAAGTGGGAGATGCTTCACCTCTTTTCCAGCATTCCTCCAACAACTCAGCGCTGCTGGTTCTTCAGTCTTGTTTCCTCAGGAAATAAGGCTACGTTGTATGCGTGCACACACAGTGTGTGTGAGACAGAATGACTGTCTGTATGTCTATACCCAAAACAACTTTGGAGCCTCTTGGCCATCACCAGCCAACCTGACAGCAGACTCTGTGCTCCTCTAACTTTCAGAAAACCAATGTCTGAGTGATGGTGGGAAGTGCGTTGGCCGGGAAATTCGAACCAGCATAGCTGCCTCCCAAGCAGTTGACCCAAAAAATAGAGACAAAATTAATTGAAAGAAAATAAAGAGCAAAGCATGTATTAAATAGAATATCATTATTTTGTAATTATAGTGAAATACCTAAAAGTAGAAAGTAGTATAAATTTTTTGTTAATAGTTTTTTATGTTTTAAGTAAAGATTGTATGTTAAGTGTAATGTTGATAAAATGTTTTAAAATGTGTATTCGTAAAAGTCGAGGGGTGGAATGTAGTACTTTGGCCGTGATTGGCCAGTGTATATTACTGACACTTGATAAAACCAATGAAAGCGTGGCTACGCCTTTGCGAATACACCTTTTAAATGCGAACGCGGGAACCAGCTCTCTCTTGGTTTCC
>WAAG01030513.1:69193-85954 GCA_013390105.1 Tichodroma muraria
AAGAAGAGAACCTTTGTTGTTGAACAGTTTTGTCTTTAAAAAATAAACCCCATGAATCGATTATGGCCCAGAAGTACAGCTATTAAAGAGCTGTGAACATGGGAGGAATTTCATGATACAGATGTTTCCGGGCGGCTGTTATCATGAAAAGTTTGTTTTGTCTTGTTTTCTTTCAGTTTTTAGTTCCATAGTGAGTAAAAGATGCTCCAATCCCTAGAAGAATTGAAGAAAGACTATTCTAGAATTGAAAACCTGACTGAAAGTTTCTAAATGTAATTTCTGTATGTTGTTAATGAGAATGGAAGAAATTTTGGTAATAGAGGAAGAATGTTTGAAGGGTTTCATTCTAATTCTAAGAGTTTGTTTTTTTTCCTTTTTTCTTTTTTTGTGTTAGTTAATAAAAGTCTGTCCTTTTCAAGTTTAAACCTGCTTTGCTCTTGATTACAGAATTTCCTTTTTAAAATTAGCAACCCAAATTAATAGTTTTCTGTCTGGTTCACACTGAAACCACGACAGACAGAATGACTGTCTGTATGTCTATACCCAAAACAACTTTGGAGCCTCTTGGCCATCACCAGCCAACCTGACAGCAGACTCTGTGCTCCTCTAACTTTCAGAAAACCAATGTCTGAGTGATGGTGGGAAGTGCTACCAGTATCTCCATTTCAGGAGAGACTGTAGTGTGGGCTCAGCACTCTCATTAGACACCAGATAGCCCATGACAACAAATGCTTCATCCCATAGCAAAAGCTCCTGAGATGTCAGAGGGTCTAACTACAAGGAACAGAGCTCTGGGGTAAGCAGACTTCGGTACTTCTGCCACTCCCAGACAACTTGTTCCCAGAATTGCCCAACTGAACTTTCATCTGGTGGCAATAATTCTGCCTGGTCCCCTCATGTCCTCTTACCAGGATGAAGTCCGTCTGATAGGTGGAGAGCATAAACACTGAGATGTTTTGGTCAGCTAGGGGTGCTATGACTGACTTGGCAATTTTGGTCACTCCGATGGGCTGGGAGCTGGAGAAACCACCTCCACCAGACACCACGTTGAGGGCAAGCCATGTTGCATCGGCCACGCTCAAGTGTTCCGAGGAAGGAAGCTCTGCAGAGACAGAAGGGGAGGACAGAGGTTTGTTTTAGAGGCAGAGAGAGCCAGGTCCACTATGTGCCAGTATGTGCCTAGCACAGACCTCAGTGCAAGGAGTGAGATGAGCCCCCTTATCCCAACCTCCTGGGCTTCCCATGCTGCCCCACAGGCTCGTACTGTGACACCCTTTCATGTACGGATTGCATCAATTTCCATTCAGGATTCACACAGATTGTCAAGGACAACACAGGGAACTGCTGGCGACTCTTGGATGCCAGTGACCAGTCCTGTTGATCCTCCCAAGTGGAAACAGCCTGTGGTGGTTGTCCTGGTTACAAAAGGAGAGTGCCAATGTGGCAATTGTAAACAAACTGTGCATTCTGCTCCCCTCTACATCATTCCTGACAAACTGTTACTTACATGTCATTTGCAGGAGCTGCCCATCCTACACCTGACACCCCAGGCTACAAGCTGGGTGTCAAATTAGATAAGGGAGAAGAGGCAAACCCTTCGAGGCAGGGTACTGTTTCTTCTTCACACCGATGACTCAGCTGTGATAACTCCCCTCTGGGGAAGCACCAGCACAGCCATCCCGAAGGGGGTGACCTCTGCTAATGGGCCATAATGGGCACCACCAGAACAGAAGCTGTAGCTTCGACCATCAAGAACTCCACAAAATATCCTATGACTCACACTATTACATCATTCCACTGGGAAACTCCCCGCCCTGGGGGAGGTACTGAGCATTCCTGCCTGAACCTGAGTGTATATAATCTCAAAGCCACCACCACTGGACGGATGCAGAGGAGGAGGCCAGAATGTCTGCAGGACCACGGCTTTTGACTGCAACCATCACTTCAACAGGACTGTGATCAGCACCCTGACCAACAGGGTTCTAGGCTGTACTCTTTGTGCCAGTCTTCTGTGTATCATTGCATTTATTGCAATCTTTCTATTAAATTCTAAATTCTTTCTATTTAATTCAACCTGAAATCTCTCTCAAGGTAATTCTATGGGGATTCTCCCACTGGTTTATTTGCAAAGCAGCACAGTGGTCTTGGACTTAAATCTCTATCATACGGTTTCTCCAAACATTTTACAAGAGGCTGTTCTGGCCTCTTCTGTTTCCATTTTACCACTCTAATCTAAACCCCAATTTTGTACTCCTGGACTGGAGATGGAGGCTGACAGAGCAGCCTGGGCACTACCCCTAATTTTTGAAGATGCAGAGCAGGCACACTATGCATCTGTGGGCTCCTGCCTCCATCTCTAAAGCATAAGAGCCACACAGCTCTGCAAGGGATGGATGGTGTAACACACATACTAGGGATTACAAAGCAAGCACATACTAAAATAATGCAAATTACTTTGGAAATGGAAAATACCAAGAATAATCCCTTTCCACTTGCTTCTAATCTGTTGTGGTTAAGTAATTAAAAATCTGCAGCTAAACCATTTAATACAAATTATTAACTGTTTAAAAAAACCCTTAATATATTAACAGCCCAGAAAACCAGATGCAGACCCTGGAATGAAGGCATACACTGCTCTACGATCCTCTGGATTTTAGATTTTTGTTTGGCATATTATAGAAACGAAGAGTTCAGATACAGACTAACAAATGCATAATCCCAGCTAAATTTACTTGGCATAAGGAACCTGATCTCAGATGCAGATCCAGGCAGCAAGGGCACAGCAGATGTGCCAGGGGAGGCCTACACACTTAGCTCAGAGGTAAGATGCAACCCAGGAGTCCAAAAGCATAAACCCCAGCATCACTGCTCTTGCTGTCAGCACTCTGGCACTTTAGGCAAGTGCTTGCATGTCTCCACATCCACACACTCCTGGCTCCTCCATGCAGTATCCTTTCTTTCTCCTTCAGCAAGACCGAGACCTCTGGGAGTTGTTTCTGTACAGCCCCAGACACCGTGTAATAAATTCCTAACCTCACCCTCTCCAAATCCTCAGGCACCACTTCCCTGAGACACCGACAGCACTGAAAATCCAAAATGATCTGAATAACAAACACATTTTGCTCTCTTCAATAACCTCAATTGTGTGTAGCATGAAAACAACCCTGAGCATACACACTGCAAACAGTGGGGACACTGAGGGTTCTGCTTCTGCATTTTGACGTTTAGCTTCATAAGCCAGTGTTTCTTTTTTAATAATCAGAGCTTACAAGGAATGAAAACTAGACACCAGGGAGAGGGGTAAGTTTGTGCATTAATCAACAGCATGTTATGTCAGAGAAACCTATGCAAGTTGCTTGAAGCAAATTATTGCAGCAAAATACCATTTTCTCATCAGCCCTTTGCATCAGAAAAGCACCTCCAAACCCAAGTTTCCTGCATCACCTGGCATGGAGAAGCTAGAGCTCAGAACAGCTGCTGCTGAGCTACATATGTTTCAGGGTCCTGTTCTCACCAACTGATCCCACCTGCAGCGGGCACATCCCAGGTGTGCCCAAGTCCACTAAAGACTCACTACTGGCAGTGAGATCACAGAGCTCATTTCCTGCTTTACAAACAGCGTATAGTCCTGCTTGGTACAGGTGACAAGGACTGCAATTCATTAAATACCAGTTTAAACGCAATTTGGGGCCAGGGATGTGATGCAAGATGCAGTATTTTGTGGTGGACAGAGGTGTTATCCCATTTCACTCCAGCAGCAGCTGTGCTGGATGAGCTGCCCCAAGACCTCATCAAGCTCTTCCTTGGGGGAAGGCAGGCTGATTTGCTCATTGCACTTGTAATTACTCAAAAGTGTTAATAATTTCTGGGTTTATATGTTTAACAGGCCCTATGAAGTGTGACAAGGGCTATTGCATTCGCTTAAGTAACCTACTTCTCATGATTCAATTAGCTTGGAAAAATATACAGGAAGTGATTGAAATACCAATTTTGGACACTGTTTCCACTAGGCAGTCAGATAGAAGAGTACAGCCCAAATTTTAATGAAACAAACCTAGGCTGAAGGCTCAACAAACTCATCTAAATAGCATTAAATAAGGCACGTGGGATGGTGCTTTGCCCAGGAAGCTGTTGTATGCTGTAAACCCAAATGAGAGCCGAAAACACCAGCTGTAAAATTACCACAGACTCAGGCAGGTAATAAATAAGGTAATAAATAAAGAGCAAAATGAGGAATTGCCCACATTCCAGTACCAGCTCACCATTATCACCGCTTTCCCCACAGGAGAACAGAGCTCCAGGCCCCCATAGCTTCAGCACTGCCATATCCCTTGTCCTTCCATTGGCCAGAAATCTCTCTGCTGGGCTCTCAAGACCCTCTTGCAACTGGTTTATCAGAGTGCAGCCACTCCCACTTCTGATCATGGGGGACATCTCAACTCTGGCTGAGAAAGACCTCTAAAAGGTCAGAGAATTGGGCTTTATTATAATCAGGGATTTTGTTTTGACCTTTCGTTGGGATGAAGCCTTAAGGTTTTTCTGGTTTTGCTGTGTAAGGCTTTGCAGAGTTGCTAGCAGAAGGCACCAGGAGCAGTTCAGCTGCCTGCAGGCTCCATAACCATCATTTGCTGCCCAACATGACAACTACCACAGTCTGGAAGAGCAGGCTTCCAGACTCAAGCTGTCATTCCATCCACGATCTCTGGCATGGAACATCACCAGCCTCAAAAGGATGTATGTGATCATTGTGATAGTCCAGGATGATTTTCCCTGGCAATGCAACGCTGGGTACCAGGTGCTGGTGGGCTCCAAAAGCCTGTGGAGCTGCACTCCATTGGCACAGGTATCAAACTAATGCCAGTCCCTGTGCAAACCAAACCCAGCCAACGTGCCAAATAACATTTAGGGTGTGAATAACTGCTTATTCACAGCACAGGTGATTTACAAGGTATGGAGTCTGTCCAGAACCTCAATGGCCCATGTGGCAGCCTCAGTTGAAGCAGAGCAGCCTCTCTAGCACGTCATCCTGGGATGTGAGGCGGTATCATATGGGCCACAGTTGGCTCCCGAGTTCCAGTAATCAATACCATTTCCAAGGAGGGCAACAAACATTGGCTAAAACCCAAACATGATTGAATTGCTGATGCTGGAGCACTATGCAATGCTGTAAGTGCTGTGAGCTGCTGCTCCATGTGACATGGATGGGTGGATGCTGGGATGATGATGAGATTCCAGCTCATGGGTCTTTAAGCAGGCAAGGCAGTCACAGAAAGCAGGGAAAGAAGATCTAGTTTACAACCCTGGCCAAAGAGTCACTCCGACAGTGTTAGTCTGCACAGCAATAGAAAAAAACATTCTTTCTGCCTACGTTTTCTATCCTGAAGACCACTCAGTTTCAAACACCCTGCAGAGCAGGAGGCACAGCACTGGGAGAGAGCCCTACCTCTCCAAAAGAACACTGGAAAATGTGCAAAATGCTCTGAGAAAGAGCAACACCACCAGAACTTTTTTCCCTTTTCTGTAGCTAGTTTAAATGGGTTCAAATTTCTCATGAAAAGGTTATAGGTAAGAGGGAAAAAACTGGAAAATGAAACAGTTCCACAACAGAAATGCATTTCACCTTCCTACACCAATAGCTGGGTAAGTCCTGTACTACACACTGCTAACTCCCTTCCCCCCATAAAGACACTCCAGGAGCTGTTTTCTGTGGACTTTTCCAACTTTACAGCAGTCAGACACCTCTCAGCTTCCAAGTGAAACTGTACATAAATTACGGATTTATTGTAGCGATTGGAGAGAAATGAAGACCCTAATCTGGTTTCCTCCTTTGGTGTGGTATGTTGGATCACCTCCTAAGCTTCTTCACTCCCTTCACACCCACCTAACTTATCTTCACTCAGTACACAATCTTTTACATTATATGTGCTCTGAGTGATGTGCTACTCCCTGGTTTCTTCTGGTACTCCGAATGCACCAGTTGCTCATTTGATCCATCATTATGAAACTTTTGTTTGCAGCCACTGTTAACTCCAAATAGCAAAAAATAATGAAATTAAAAAATATTGTGGAATTTCTGACCAGTGCTCTGGCTTTAGAAACCTTACACTGTACTTATTGCACCTTTTATAGTTTCCCTCTGCAAAAATGGCAGCTAGAGTCTGGCATGCATTAAAAAGATAGAGAAAAAGGCTCCTGCAATAACAGGACCCCAATTGTGAATCATTAAAAATGTAAGTGCTGCCAACTGCAGAAGTCATGATAAACCGAGAGCTGTCGCCCAATGCCGCCAAGTGGCAACACAGTTTATGTGTACACATATATTTAATAGGACCTTTATGTTTATTAAAGGGTTCTCTTCCCACCCCCCACATTGCTCTGCAGTTTTAAAATCCCATCTTAAAATGAAGTGAGGGATTACCTGAGGTTGTGAAGCCTGATCCAAAGCCTAGGCACCTTTCTGGCTTCTCTGCCAGCAGCACCCTGCTGAAGGAGAGGCCCGAGGTGCAGCAGGTGGGTGCTGCCATGCAGAGCCTGCCATGCCCCAACCATCAGCACGGAGCTGGGATGCCCAGGCCCCACTGCCAGCACCAGCTGGTGTGTTTCCCCTGACATCTGCATAAAACACACGTGTTTGACCTGGACATCTCTGCTCAGGAAACATTTCAGGAAGCTTTCATTCTTGCAGGCACTGTGGAAACCGGCCATATGACCTCAAAATCCTGAGGGGAGAGTGGGTGGAAGATAACACCTGAATCTCGTTTCTTTTGAGAAACCAGGCAAAGTGAATATTCCTTTAATGTTGTGAAATCGAGTGCTCTAGTTTCTCACTTCCAGAAAGCAGTGTGAAAGGAGTTAAAGCAGGATAAAGATATTTATTTATCTATCAGTTTTCGTAGTGTGCTAAAATCCAGAAAGAGTTGTACAGCTGGTCCAATGTCTAGCTTTGTGTGTTCTGGTCTTTACTACTCTGGCAGTACAGAAATTTTTCCTGCAGAATGCTTTGCTCTGATGCATGGACAAGCCAGTGATCCAGCACTGTGCTTCCTCCACAGGAGCCCACCAGAGCAATAGAAGCATCCTGGGGATGCTACACTGCAAATAATGACTTTTCAGAGGATGCAAATCGCCTCTCTTTTGGCCTCAAAACACAGGCTGCCAGCTTTACACTTAATAACTGTGAGCAAAGATTTTTGCTGCCATATAAATTCTAAGCAAGATCCTGTGGGCAGTTTGCAGCAGAGAGAGGTGGCTGCCAGGCAGAAAGCACTCAGTGTAAGTTTGATCTGAGTGCCACAGAGCACTCCCACACCAAGGGACTTACCTAAGCACAAGAGCCAAGCAAGATGAAAGCTCATCACTTAGCTTTGAGCTGGGGAATATGATTAAGTCCAAAAAGTTATTGTTTATGTGCACAGGAGGAGGAAGAAAATCCCACAGCTCCAATCCAGCTGATTGGAGCCAATCATCTCACACACCACCAAGCTTGAGATCATCCTGGGGAGAAGTCAGCACACCCACGACCAAGCAGCTTTTGCTATTTTTTCCATTTATGCTAACGGTTTGGTCAGCTGTCACCTTCCTCAGAGGACAGCACTGGAGGTGATCAGACAATCAGAGAATGGGTGGGAAGGGATTTTACAAACCATCTTGTGCAACCTTCCTGCAATGGCTAGGGATGTCTTCAACTAGAGCAGATTGCTCCAAGCCCCGTCCAACCAAACCTTGAATGTGTCCAGGGATGGGGCATGTCTGGGCAACCAGAGAGGCTGTGCCAGAGGCAGGGACAGAAGTTAGCCCTGCAAACATGACTTGAGACATGAGGAGTGCAGTGCTTCCAGCACCACATCTCTGCCTGCAGCGTGCTCAGGCTCAGGCTTACACATGTGAGCCAGCAGCAGGATATCCAGTGCACGGCAGGGATTTTTAAAGCTCCACATGTTCCTTAGATAACAAGTGCTACCAGCAAATGTGACAGCAGGTTTCTCCAGGATCACAACAACAGGGACTGAAGACCCTCTGGAAGGACTCTGGAAGGGAGTCCTCTAAGCCCTTTGCTGGAGGGAAAGACAAACACATTCTTTATTTTATAAAAATTAGTAGACTCAGACTTTGATTTCTGTGTCTTTTATTGCTCTTTGCGCATCTCAGATTTGCTCTTGATGTACCTGGGCATCTGCCTGGGCATCTCTGCAGAACTGGACCCGTAGCCAGGGAACCTTGCCACCTCTAACTGTATGCTTCTGTGTTTCTGGCACTTTCTCCTAACAGAGTATGCAAAACTGAGAGAGTTTTTTTATTCCAAATACCCTCAACAGGGAAGCTGTGAAACCTGTCATCTCATTTTCCCATTTAGGTATTATCCCACTCACACAACTGTCAAAAGAACATTAAGTTCATAAACTCACACACTCTGCAGTGAGGAAGTAACAGCTTGACGTTTTATATATCTGGCCTCAATGTTTCTGTGCCTCAGTTTCCTACCCATAAAGTGGGTACAAACCCCTTATTTCTTCTAAACCTTGCTCCCAAGAACCAGCTGACCTGTTCAGTGGAGGGTTATATACATCTCAAAACTGAAGCATTTCACAGCTAACGCAAAGCAGCATGGAAAATTCCTGCACAAAGATCTGAATGTCTAAAAACAGGTTAGAATGTGAGGGATTGGGAAGTTTTGTTCTGCCCTCTCTGAGCATCCTTCCTTGCCTTGTCTCTGAGGGAGGAAGCTGTTCGTGCTAGTGCTATTCCAGGGATAATCAGGTAGGTTTGAAAAGCAAAGGTCTTTTAATTTCCACTATCAAGACTATAAAAGACAGACAAACAGACAGAGGAAAAAAAAGGAAATGAAAACAAGAAGTAAGCAAACAAGAATGCACTCTAGGGGAAAGCAAGCACCCTGAGCCTGTCAAAGTGCCACTCCGTGAGCTCTGAGCAGCTGGCTCAGAGCATCCAGTACAGACCAGCCCTCCCCAAACCCACGCCTCCTAGGAGTGCTCCCAAAACAATTTCAAGCAGTGCATGTTCCCTCAATTCTTGCATGACATCTATCTTGTACTTGTCCTTGTCTGCTGTTACACATTTTCTTTCAATTTACGGAGTAATTAACTCTAAAGGTTATTTATGGATTTACACTAGAATGGGTGAACGTACCCAGTGCAATTTTCTCATGTTGTCCTGACAATTCAATACAAGCTCTACCCAGTACAATAACCAGTTTGAATTTTCAACTATCCATGTAAATAGAACAAATTACATACACAGGGGATTACACATGTGACTCTGGGTCCTATGTCCATTTAATGGAAACCACTCTTACTAGTCACACACAAAAGCCCATTACTGGAGAGGAATGATAAACACATTCATTCCACCTTTATTTTATAAAAATTAGTAGACTCAAAAATCTGCTTCAAAGAGCACTGATGTCACCCAGAGCATTTTTTCAAGTCCTGTTCTCAAAGAGAGAGAAATGACTCCTAACCAGATGCACCAAGGGATTTAATACTGGGCATTTACAGCCACCTCAGGAGCTACAGCAGACACTGTATCAGCTTAGCCATCTTCACTGAAGCTTCACTGTCCGTGTAAACAATCTGCAGGGGCAAGTGAATATTCTGAGAGAGATGGAAACTTTTATGTAAAGTACATACTTCTCCCAAACTGCCCTATCCACTATCCCCCAGATTACAACTACTTCTGCAGCCATATGATCCAGCAGCTCTCGAGCAAGGCCTTTATAAAAAAATTTAGGGAAGGGAGACTACACTGCTGTAAAGCTTCTCCACTGTTATACATCTGCCCACACATCTGTGTGAGATAGGAAAGTCTAACAGGAAAGCACTGGAGGTGCCACATCCAAAGATGGAGAAGTCTGTATTTTTACCACTAATGGTACAGTTACAAAAACATCCCAGGCCCAATGTCTGTGCCCTGGGATGATGGAGGAGGACAGTATGGCTTCTTTTACCTCTCTGGGAACACAGGCACCACTTTCTCACTAGATGCTAAAGGATCCTCACCTCTGCTGGCATGGCCACACAGCCTTCATAGATTTCGAGGAATGAGATGAGGTAGATCCTGAGGTGTGGCACTGTCCTAGAAAGTTTAGTACCTAGTCTGCAAAAAGCAGCAGAAGTGGGAATGTATTTATGCTAGTTCCAGAGCTGGCAAAGGAGCATGTGCTGATTCAAATGATTTTTTCTGCTCAGCATGTCCTCAACTCTATTTGTATAGAGCAGAGATGATGCCCTGTGGCTGACTGATCTGTTTACATGTCTGGAGTCCCTTGCTCATCCCCATCCCTGTTTCTCAGTTAAGGGTGCAGACGTGAATTTGGGCTAGTTCCAGCAATCCAATATGCCTGGCACAACACTGGGACTGGACAAACCAATGACTTTTACCTAATATAAGCTGTTCAGGATCTCTCTACTGCCTGAATACAGGCAAGCAGAGGAAACTGAAAAAAGCCCATTTCTGGAGAAGAGCTAAAATGCAGTGAATGTTATTGTTGGAGCCTGTTGTGAAAGCAAAAAGCAACAATAGCCAGATTAATGCTCTCTGCTGCTCTTGCTGACTGTAAGACACAGAGGCAAGAAATGTGCGTTCATAAATGCACCATTTCTGTGCAGCCTTTTTCTTCCAGACTTTTTTATATTCCTTGCCCAGCTGGTTTCTGGCTCGATGTTTAAGTAGAGCTGCAGGCTGTTTCACAGGTGCCTTGTCCTTGCCAGACAGAGAAAATCCATGTGTGGGAATGTTGGGGCAGTGGCAACATCTGCAAATGGATGCTGAGAGTCAGCCACAGTGGTTTGGCCCCACAAGATAAAACTTACCTGTCTTACCCTGTCACTAGCTTGTGAGGTGATCTTGAGCATATCACATGTACTCCCGTAACTGTGCTTCCCTTTCACATTAAATATTTGGTTGCCAGAGTCCTTCTCTCTTGCACTAAATAAGTATGTGAAATATTGGCATCAAAGAGCATCGTGGTTCCCGGGCGTTACAGTAACAACACCAAACTAAAGTTCAGGAGGTGTGATCTGGCCAGCCACCCTTGTGTAATTAAAGGAAGCAGCTCTGCTTTACTTGTGTGCTGGTATTTCAATTTCATGCTGTTTTCCCAAAGCCTCCTGTGTCTGCAGCAGGGTGGCACCTCAGAGCCATCCCCAGCAGTGCCTGTGACAGTGAGGTGAGGGGTGTCCATGCCTCTCCTATCCCTCTGAAGTGGGAAAACCAGCAATGGCTGCAGAAATCCAAGCAGTTGCTTTTTTTTTTTCATTAGGTTCCAACATAAACCCAAAACAAGTGATTCCTCTGGTTTTCTGGACAGCAGTTGGATTAAAGAAAAGCTAGAATTTCCCAAGGGGAAAATAATGTGTTTACAATGCCAGTTTCCCTTGCAGGAGAGAGATATTTAGCCATGTGAAACACAATGTTTTTCCTTTAAAATCAGCATATATTCCTCCAAACCTCAGCTTCCCTGCCTTCAAGCAAAGAATTAGAATCCTTGTGTTGACTCGACAAAAGAGCTGAACTCAACAACCACCAAGTGCTGCACTGCTATAGGCAGAGGCCAGAAACACCACCTGGAGTCTCTGCCTGTCCTGCACTAACCAGTGGCATGTTCTTCTACCAGACCTCATGCAGCTGAAGGTCTGCATGAGGTCTGGTAGAAGACCTCACCAGAGGTAGAACTGGTAGAACTGGTAGAACTGGCTCACCAGAGGCATCCAGTACAAATCTCTGAAGACCCACAAAACTCATGTGCCTGTTCATTTCCCTTCCCTGGCTTAAGTATTTAGTATCTGATGAGTGTATGCATGGGGTTTTGTGGGCATTTTGCTGCTATTGTAATTTTCTCCTGGGCCTATGGAAGCCTTCTGGGCTCCCTGTGGTCCTTCACCTGGGACTGACATGAAGGTTGCAGCAAGTAGAAAAGTCAGCTGAAGTAGCTGAAAAGTCAGCTGTGTCCTGGGTGGGTACACAAGTTCCTGGAAGTGCTGCTGCAGTCCTGTGTTCTGCCACAGTAAGAGTCCTGTGTACATCCTGGGTCACGTCCAGAACCACGGGAAGGCCTCAGGCAGGGAAATGAATAAGAAATGCCACTTTTAACAGTCGTTTACTTTATATGAAAACATCATGTTTTGCTAAATTCCTGCCTACCCTTCTTCCAGTTAAAGGATGTGGAGGAGACTTCCCTCCTGGAGATGTTCTGGATACACAACACTGAGTCAGACCAGAGGCAGCTCCAATAGTGTCCAATGACAGACATCCATTACAGGTCCATTTCTCAGGTGTTCTCATCTTACTCTGAGACTACAGAAGGGATCCATAGCACCACCCAAATAATTACATCAGTTTAAAAGGGACTTTCAGGACAGTGCACACATATTTGCATGTCTTTGGACAAATCTGAGAGAAATCTGGGAGTGCTGGCTACCCAACCCATCACCACCACCAGACTTATACCTGTTGTCTTCCTGTCATCTGAGCCCATCATCATAAAAAAACCAAGACCCAGCTGCCAGCTGTGCAGGCCAGCTGAACTCTGATGTGTTCCTATCCCCTGACACTGCCAGGCACGCAGGTGACCTGGGGTGGTGCTGGGGAATGGATTCACAGCAGCTCAGTTTCCAATTTGTGAGATGTCTTTCTACTCCCCTTTTCCTACTCTATCTGTGAATCAGTGGATGGATAGACAGGATATTCAGTAGTGTCTGAACTGGGAAAATCTTTCCTTGGCTGGGAGGTGCCAAATTATTCCTGAGGTGCCATCAATCTGCCATTTCTGAAAAGCCAAGCATACAGCTGTAAGGGCTGCACACACTCCCTCAGGCAGACCCTCCTTTCCTATAGGTGAAATTCTTAAAGCAATGGGTGAGCCACTCCAGCCAGCACCCCTTCAAAGGCTTGGTGTGGGAGATGCTAGAGGGAGTGAACCTTCCCCTCCTGCCAAAGCAACAGCTCTGTCAGAGGGACAGGGTCTACCAGCCAGCCTGGAAAGAGTCAAGGACTGCAAATAAGGCCAGTGACCCCCTCTCCCCTCCCACCCCTCTGCCTGGTTACATGCCACCTTCCAGCTGTCCTTCCCTTCTGACCCAGCCTGCAGCACTTCATCCAAAGGGGTCTGAGGCATGGGCAACTTATCTGAGTCTGTGAAGGGGCTGCTTTTAAGGAGGGAGATAGGTGTTACATTTTTCAAAATCTGCTCATGATTCAGGGGTAGACAACTGCTACTCATTTCTACTTACATGCACACACCACCTGCAGACAAGACTGCCTCCAGAAATGGGATTGCAAAGCTCATCCCCCCCCTTGCTCGGGAGGGGTTCACGCAGGGTGCAGCCTTGCCAGCACCAGAGGGGCACTCCCTTTAGCCCTGTCCTGCTCTCCACCAGTGCTACCACATCAGCCTTACCCTGGGTAAGAAAAACAACCACTGATTTTATTTAAAAATACGAAAACAAGTCTTCAGGTAAATGGAACCAGTGCATACAAGCTGGAGAGAGAAATGAATGCAGATGAGTTTTTTTTTACCTCACCTCCTCCCACCAGTGCAGGGAGTAGGCAACATTACATCATCCCACACCCCCGCCCCTCGGATCAAACCCTGCAAAGGCACAGCTTCTGCTGAGGCTGCTGGAAGCAATAGCCAGGAAAATTAACTCTCTGCTGTGCAGGATGCACTTCCCAGTGGCCAGTAGTGACCAGTGCTGGATTTTGCGATTAGCTGTTACAGACAGGGATGTCTGAATCCTCAGAGATGTGCAACCCCAGCAACCTCTGCTTCCAAGTATTTATCTAGCCAAACAAGTATTTTTATAAATACTTGACAAAGAGCCTGACTCCCGGTCTGCCCCAAATGCAGGACTAAAGATGGGTAAAGAAGCCACCTGATACCTCAGGGACTAGGCTAACGGTTTTGATAGAGGGACACAATATGACTGAGCAGGATTATCAATTTCCACCCACAAACTTCAATTACACAGAATCGGGTACCGTTAGCGTCAATTTCCTCAAGCCCCACGTGGCCTTACAGAGCAGCCGCTGGCTGAGGCAGAGGCGCAGGCATCTTATGGAGAGCAACACAAAAGCTTTTCTTTGCAGGAAATTAAAAAGCAAGGAAATAAACATCACCACTTGCGCAAGCCCCAGACTGGCTCAGATGGAAAATTACCTTGAGACTGTTTGTGTTCCAGATCAATGGATCAGCTGCAGTGCAGGGCAATTAGCACCTTGAAATTATTCAGCAAGTCGAGGGGTGGGAATTTTAAGGGAGATGGTGAGGGAAGGGTGAGAGCAAGTAGGAATAACAATAAATTTTTCTGGATAGAAAAGTCAACGCCTGGTGCTGGCTGAGCCCAAGCTACAGTGTGAGTGCTGGCAACCAGGCAAATGGGGGACAGAGGGAGCTGGAGAGGCTGAGACTACATCCTGGGAATGGGTAAATGGCCTGAACATGGAAAGCAGAGCACACTTTTTCTGTCTACAAGTAAAGATATCGCCCTAGTTATACTATAAGCCTATTTTCTGCTGTACCTAGCACTCCAAACAAAGCAAAAATACTCTGTAAACAGATCCTCTGTGAAGATGTGATCCTATGTGAGGTGTGAGGGCACAAGGTGCAAACTGGCCACTCAACACTTCAGGCTGGCATCAGCTTGGTTAGGGCTGTGTCCAGGTCTGTGACCAGGCTCAGGACCAGCTCCCTTCAGAAGAGTGAGCACCCACACAGAGGCTGGGTGGCTGTCTCCAACCGCTGTCTTCAGCAGCACACATCCCTTTGTCATTTGGGATGTTATAAAGATACTGGCCTGATTATTCCTGCCACTGTTTGGAACAGGAAGATCTCATTCTTTCCTATGTGCTGACACAGCACCCACATGCATGCAGCATGCTCTCAGAGGAGGGAGGGAGGGAAGCAGGGATGATGGTGGCTGGCTCCAGTGCAACCTCTTTCACAGCCCTTCCTTACACAAATCACATCTCTAGACACCCAGGAGAAATGAGACATTGCTCAGATGGGCCTTGTTACCCAACCACAGGGACAAAGAGGAATCCCCTTCTCTAAATGTGCTGGGGAAGCACATGTGGCCTTTGCTATGGAACACAGAGGCTCTCTCTACTGCTCCTGACCATGTACCCATAAAACAGACAGGTATCAGACGCAGCTAGGATTACATGGGAAAACCCTGCTCCTTTCCAACAGGTCTCCATGTTTCTATTATTAATCCAGGAAGACAAGCATCTCTACCCAAACAGTTTTCTATTATTCTATTTTCTATTATTATTATGCCTGCATCTAATCTGAGGCCAAGACAAGCTGCTGCAAAACTGTTTGAGGCACTGATGCTCTTAACACTTTGAAATCATGCTAATCTGATAAGGCACTGAGAGAATTATGCAAGTAAACAAAGCTGGAGCCAATAAGGACCATGAGAGATAGAGGACACCAGGTATTTAGTGCTGGGAGGGGGGGAAGGCAGGAGCAGTGCCCAGCACAGCTCCCCACTGTGCCAGAGCTGTGCAAGGCCTGCAGAGTGGCCGGCATGGGGAGGGAAGGGAAGGCAGCCTGCCCCAGCCACCGAGCACTGCAGCCCATGACAAGGAACATTACACAGCTGGATGCCAGCACTGCTGCTCACAGCTAGAATCTGAACATTAACATTTCATCATGGCACTTCCTTCCTCGGGATACAGAGACATGGAGGTGAAGCACAGGCTAGAAACCACAGAAAAAACCAACCAGGATTGAAGAGTTAGCTGAAAATGAAGCAAATGGGCACAGAAGGGTTTCTTCTTGCCTCTGCGTAGTTGGGTGAGGCTTAGCAAAACTTCTCTACATTGCCTATGGATAACATTGGTGCTCCTGAGACCGCCAGGCTTTTGAGTAATTCAGTGCTAAGTGCCATCGAAACAGCAGCATTAGTAGTAATTAAAAATGAGATGCTTTCAACACCAGGCAGTGTACTTTGGAGGCAACCAATGCACCCAAACAGGGTTATGATAGCTCAGGATTTTACATCTTTATTTTCACCCTGGGATCAGTGCAAACAGTCTTGGAAGAAACAGGCAGAAAATTCACTTATGTCAAGATGGCTCTGAAGTGGAAATGTATTTTCCCCCGTTTCTCCAGAACAACCAAGATAAATACAAATATGGAAAGAGACTGACGCTGGAAAGCAGGAGCCTTCCCTGGAATGGAAAACATGACCCTC
Source organism: Tichodroma muraria (assembly GCA_013390105.1). NCBI lineage: Eukaryota > Metazoa > Chordata > Aves > Passeriformes > Sittidae > Tichodroma > Tichodroma muraria. The sequence goes on from WAAG01030513.1 coordinate 85,408, forward strand.
TTCCCTCCAAATCATTATAACTTTGAAATTAAGGGGCTTTCAGGCAGAGATCTGAGGAAAGGAATAACAGCTGCTTGCTAGCGTGTGTACCGAGGCTCACAAGCAGCAGCAGCAGCAGACAGAGCAGGAGCGCAGCGCCGGCTCCTCTGGGCCGCGCGCAGAAGGGCGCGCTCCCCTCCGCCGCAGTTCCGCGCTCCGCCGCCAGGGGCGCTGCTGGCTCCCGGCGGGCAGGGCGGGTGCGATGAGCCCCCGCGGCCGCAGGGGGCGCTGTGGCGCGGGCACGCGGCAATGGCGGCCGGGCCGAAGGGGAGAGGGGCCCCAGCAGGAGCCTCGGAGCAGCGGCCGGGGCGGCAGGGCGGGCTCACCCGGGCAGCAAGCAGGAGGCAGCAGAAACTCGGCAGCCGCAGCAGGAACCGAGGGCCGTCGCGGCAGGCGGGGAGTGTGGGGTACAGTGTAGCAAGAACCCTGGGGCAGCAGCAAAGGCACCGTGGCGGCTGGGCAGCAGCAGCCCCGCTCCAGAACGGGGCCGGGAGAGGCTCCCTTGGAG